>JAAGNO010006357.1:13188-45939 GCA_033439905.1 Ceryle rudis | reverse complement strand
GCTGCCGCCGCCGCTTCCCCGCCCCGCAGTGTCACTTCCTGAGCTCCCGCCCCGCCCTAGCACCGGCCCCGCCGGGGCTGACCGGGCTTCTGCGGCCGCGGGGCTGCTCCCGTTGCGAGAGGGATTCATTCCCCCGGCAGTGCAAGGGATGGGACCTCGTTACTTAAAGCCCCGACGAGAAAGGGGCGCTCACAGGGTTTGGAGGCAACAGGCAACCGGGGGTCTGGGGCTGTAGCCTAAGGGATCACCCGTAAACTGCAAGAAGTCTCCTTTCTTCACAGTGGGACAAGCAGCACATCTGCTTCCCCAAGGGTCCTGGCTGAGCCCCCCAACACCCCTGCAAGCCCAGAGGAAAGGGGCCATCCCACACTACCACCAGCAGAGCGCCTGTTCCATAGCACCTGTCACCCATGTTTTCACCAGGCAGTTCTGTATTTTGATAACTGAAGAGCATCAACCAAGCTTCCTCCCACACAGAAAACGAAACGAGGCGCCATTTCAGTAACCGGGCTTTATGAAGTATTTTCAACAAACCTTTTTCTGAAAAGGAGCTACATATGACCTCCTTTGTCCATCTTCTCTCCCCTAGTCGCTGGGAATAAATGTCAGGATGGGGTCTTCTGTTCTATTCTGGCCCTTTTCCTCTGCTGCATGCACCGTATCTTCTCATTTCAGTCTCCAATGTGTGAGAGGGACACTGCCACACTTCCCAGACATCTGTCATTGACAGCATGAGTGGAAACTGAAGTGAAGGTGTGGCTGAAACTCCAGCATGCTACAGGAATTCCCACATTTGACACACTGCTGACAGAAGGGTTTCATTATTAATTCAGTCTCCCCCCAGAAGCCATGGAACCCCTCCTCCAACAGGCAGGAGAAACACCAGAGTAGGTGAACCTGAAGAAAGTTCTTTTTTGACAGACTGTTTTATACCAGAGGATTTTGTCTTCCATGTTCATGACTATCCAATTCAGGTAGCCACCATGGCTGCTCTTTGACTGCATCCAAAACCTTTCCTAACAACCAATAATTGAAGTTTTCTTTCTATGCGGAAAAGCCAGAAATGAGAAGCAACTTAGCAATGTATAACAAGACTTCCTGTCCTCCTTCCATCACCTCTGAACACACAAGCAAAGGCAATGGAGAGGAACTTCACGGGGCTAGATGGTCTCCATCCGGACAACTTGCACTCTGAGAGTCCCACCACAGAATGGTAGTGTCACACTGAGGGTAAGCACAAGGACAAGCTACTCCTCACAGGTAACAAACACCTCCCCCACCACATACCCTGCACATGGCTGATGACCATGTCCCACAGTGGAGGAAGTCCCCACCCCAACAGGAAATCTCTGCCACTACCACTTCCATCACTGTTACCTGTCTGAGGCAATGTGGTGTGATGAAAGCAGGAAGGCAAAAGCAGACAGTTTGAAAAATAAATACTGAGTCAGGTTCCCTCCTTCTCCACAATTAATATGGGAGCAGCCCCTGCCTCCATCCCTGGAGAAGAGGAGGATTCAGTTCTCAGCAGAGGACTCTAAGGCCAAGCAGAACAAAAGTTGGTAACTCCACTCAGCAGTTTCTGAATGTACTTTGAAAGTGCTCAAGTCATCTTTGGCCTTCCATGACTTCATGGCACACTGGCACTACTCAACACACAGACAAAGGTTAAGCAATTGCTCATCCTCCAGGGAAATCAATACAGGGATCATTACTGCTCTGAAGTCACAGGCTGCCTGGCCTGCTCCTCTGTCATCAGACCACCTCTGCCATATGGATGAATGCAATCCCAGCACAGATATCCATCTTTCATCCCAAATGTCTCCTCATTTTGCAAATGTCTTCTCAAATTTTGGGATGATTAGGTCTTTCAGCCTTAAATTAGTTGGGAAAAACTCACAAGTTTTTCCAATTCTGTTTGCCTTCAGCTGGAACAAGGGAAGGAGCGGCAGATTATCCCTTCCATCTCTGTTACACCTACCACTCTCACATCACCTGTGAAGGCATCTGCCCAGCAAAGGATACACAATGTCCTGATGTTTTACACATGTGGTCCTCTGTGCCAGGAGGTGATCCAGCAAGGTCTGAATGGTCTCTGACTGCACTGGCTCCATCTGGCAATGACTGCTCTGAAGCTGAGCAGTCAGAAGAAAGAATGATTTCCAGATGAACAGGAAACTGTTGGGCTTATTCCTTCATCCCTCCCTCCCTCATCTGCACACAGAGCAATGACATCTTCAGACTTTGATCTGGGGGGGAATCAAGGGGCTGCCCAATATGATGACACAGTTTAAGCAGCTGCTGGCATCACTCCCTTTCTGATTTCACTGTACACCCCTCAAGGCAGTAGGCCAAGCTAGCAGCTGCAGGATTCCTCTTCATCTTACTACAACCTCCTCAAAGGAAGTTTATGGCTCCCCATCAAAGGCTAAAGCAAACCCCCAGGGATTCCCTTCTCATTTTCCTACCTGACAAAGGAAGAGGTGAAGAGCACGAGAAGTGGCCTCAGGCAGCTCTGCTAAGTTGGCTTCTGTTGCCTGCTGGAGAATCTGGCTAATTTCTTTTTGAGAAATAATATTGCTGCTCTGATGTCTCAAAAACTTGAACAAAGGAAAAAATTGAGGCATTAAACAGCAAAAGACCCACAGTGATTCATCTCCTGGAAAGACCTCTTCTATGAAATGGGATGCTGCAGCACCTTAACCACAGACCTGATTTTTATACCACTTCTAATAGAACCAGCGCAAATATCTGTGTTGACATTGCTTCGATTTATAACCAGACTTAGTTTGGTTTAGTTTGGGGAAGAACTAAAATAAACCAGGTATCCTTTTAGAATCGAAATAGCAGCAAATATTCACAGACCCATCTTGTATTTGGAGGGGGAAGGTTCACATTAATAACCCCTCTCATCCACTGCCATGAGCATATCACTATCTTCACGATTTCTGCTGGGTAGGACCACATTGCCTCTCTCGCTCACAAGCCCCATGTACAGCAGGGTAGCAGACTGTGGTAATTCCATGCCCTGAAAGTCAGGTCTCTTCGGTCAAAGATGGGGAGACAAACTCTGATGGCAAGCAGAGCTCCACTCTCCAGGGAGCCACAGCACGCTCCCTGACTGGCACTGGCAGTTGCATGTTCTCTGTAGGTTTCCCCTCTCCTCCCCAGGGGTCCTAGATGATATAAATAAATTCTGCAAACACCAGAAGAACAGGACGTGCTCACTAATAGCAGTCAGTTTCTGCAGGGTGTGGAAGGGAAGTTCACTTGAAAGTATCATTATTATAGGGCATGAATATAGTGCCAGACAAAGCCACGGCAGCAGCCGAGATTGTGTGTGTGTAGGGGCTAAGTTCCAATAACCGACCCACATGCACTGTACCAACATACTGGAAAAAATGGAGAACAGCCTGCTGCCTGCCCTTCCCTCGCTCACCAAAGTCATCAGCCTGAGAACTTCCGGCTGCAGAAAGGACTTCTGGCCCCCATTGAGTAGTGTGAACAGCAAGAATCGGTGCCAGGGCTGTGAAGCAACATGCAGAGCTGGGAAAGAAGGAGAAGCCAATCAAAGACAGCTTGCAAACTGGCCAAGTGACGGGCTGGACCCGGATAAGGACAGTCTTCAATACTGACCCCTAGTTTTCTCTTCTGGACCCCACACTGTGACACACTAAGGGGATATTGTGCTCTGTTCTTACTTGCTTTTTAATCTGTCACTCTTTGGGCAAGAGTTTAGTCATGAAGAGCTCTTTAAAGCAGAAAATACATTTTGTCCATCTTTGTGCTGTTACAGGAAGAGAAATCTTCTCCTGGGGTGCATGTTGTAAAATAGTAAGGGTGTATCTTTAACCCAGGATTTTAAAAATAATACCCTCTGGCTTCAACGTGAGGACAAGTTTCCTGACCATGGGTTTTATTTAGCTGCAGAATACCCTGTGGGGAATGAAGAAAGCCCTATAACATAAGCTTCACAAACTGATCCTGGATCTGTACCAGAGAGCGTACTACAGGAACCAGACAGGCTGGTGGCAGCAATGCAAACAATCAGTAGAGAAAATGTTCTTAATAAGGAACATAGATGATAAATGGAGGTAAGGCCCAAGGTGGCCATCCGTGACGGCATAAAGTCTCTCCCTGAATGCTAAAGTTAAGTGTTATTACCTTGTATTTATTGCAGGTTAGGAGCATGGGATGGACAACTACAACAGGTCAGCCAATACAGCTTGTTATACCATGGCAACTCAGAGTTTTAGAAAGGTCTCTGTTCCACCGGCAGTCATGTAACCTCCCTATTGCCACTACAGGAAACTTTTATATGGCAAAACGACACTAAAAAATAATTTTAATTGTTTGGGGTGTATCTTTTAGCTGGTGGAAGTGAGAAAGTACAAGCACTGTCCACCAAGCCTGTTCTGCACATCTAGAAAAATCTCTGGACCAAGAGAAAGCCTCAAAAGAAGCAACTCTTAGAGGCAGAGTCCAGGCCACAGTCTACAGTGTACCTGCATCTTTCAGTCGAACACAGCTATGACCCTCATTCTGCTTGGAATAAGGAAAGCCCTGTTATTGCTGTTCAACTTCTGCACCACAGCAAGAATTGAGGCAGCCAAAGTGACAGGTTTAGCTGCTGCTGAAGCAGCATTTCATTAGCTTAATCCCAAATCAGCAGAACCTCCCCATAACATGCCACCTGTTTTGGCGTGGGTTTTTTTAACCCAGCCTTTTAATAGCCTCCCTTCAGCTACTGGCTGTCATTCATCTGCAGTATTACATCTGCATTCAACCACTTCCTCTCTCCCACCAGTGCCCCTTTGTCTGGTGTTCATTCACTCCATTCCCTTCTCAGTGTTTAAATGACTGAATTGAACAGGTCAGGGTACAGAGAGCTTTTGGTCTGTTTTAAGATCAGAGACAGCACCTGGACTTCGTGGCAGGAGACAGACAATAAACAGAAGGGTCTATTCTCGCCCTGACTGTACAATGCTGTCATATTATGTTATATTGCTAACATGGTATACATTAGGTCTGACATGGACTCCAGAAACCAAGGTCTACATTTGCCTCTGCAAATCTAGAATTTCCAGCTTCCATTCCCTCTGTCAGTCTAGTATTCTGTTCTCCCTTCCCCTCTCTCAGGGCCAAACTGGGACCAATGCTGTCCATGTGGAAGACATGTCATATTCAGATCCCTCCTCTCCTATATTTATGGTCCAAAGGTTTGCTACAATTGGCCTGGAAGAAAGAGACTATTCCTACGCTCCTTCCTAAACCTTTCACTCTTACCATACTGGGGAGTGGGGGATAACTTTTTTCCTTCTGGAAAGCATCTTGGTATCCAGAGGGCTCACACCTGCAGGGGAGCCAGGCACTGTGATTCCATTCAACAAAGCACATGATTAACTTTAGGCATACAAATAATTTTTCTTACTGGGCATAAACTCATTAAGTATCTGCTCCAGGGCACTACTGGATGGAGATCAAAGAGCTCAAAATCACTGCCGGAGGGAAACTTAGGAGAAGAAAGAATAGAAAGACGTTACCAACATCCTGGTTCTTCACATAAAGGTATTCCACTAAGGTTTCCAGGCAGGCAACCACAGCTTGGGAGAGCAGCAAGTCTTTCTGGAATACCAAGAAGGGGGAAAAAAAAAAAAAATAAGAAAGGGAAAAAAACCCCAAAACAGTCAACAGCTATTGCAAGAGGAAAATTCATAAAGTGACAGGATCTGAAGAGCATGCAGTACAGGGAAATAACATCCTTCATCTCCTTCACAGGACACAACGTGCTGCAAATTATGTGTCACATCAAGGAGCCAGACAAAGGCATGACTACTTATTCTGAGACTAAAGAAAAATAAGTAGCAGCCTCCAAAGAATAAACATAGGAGCCCAACATTGCTTGACAGAGTCAAATATAAACTGAGGTACTACCCTGCAAAACACCTTGCCAGGGACATTGGGGAGGGACTGGCATTTGCTACACTGTTCCCACCTCTGTCTCTATGGGTGTGGTGTCCCTGCAGAGCAGGAGATGAGAAAACAGAGATGAGATTGTCATTCGTACATTGAATTTCAGCTATCCAGTTCAGCAGCAGGGAGTACTGCATAGCTTGATTTACCCTCCTTCTCACTGCACCATGCTGCAGCAAGAGTGTTTTCCCTCCTCCTCCTCACATGGGAGGGGAGGAAAATACTGTAAGGGGTGTAAGGGGTGGAAAACACAGGCAAAAGGAAAAAAAAAAAAGGCAGCCCCTTAGGTTCTGCAACAGAGTGTTTTTTCCTCAGGTTAGTGCACCTGCTTGAAGCCCAACACTAGTGCTGTTCCAAGTTGTATTTTATATACCTGCAACTGGATGTGCACCAAAAGGTTCTGCAGACTGACAACAAGCAAGAAGACCTGCCGCATGGCAAGGGGGTGCAAGGCAGCATCCTGTGGTGATGATGGCTGTGGCCACGTAGCACCTTGGGCTGTGTTTTGGTCAACGATCACCAGCAGAGATGAGGAGAAGTTCTGTTGCAGGACAGCTCTCAGGAACTGCACGATGCTCACTAGACAGGAAGCCGCTTATTAGTGTGTGTCAGTGTTTTCCTCTACCCTGCCCTGTGTGTTCGTGCCTGTGCAATAGCATGGGAGAGGGTGAGAAGAGAAAATTTCGGCATAAGGGCCCACCAGAGCTGCCCAGCAGCTGCTGACAGCTGCAGACCGGAATGGCAACATAAGTTCCCTTGTTTGTCTCCTCTCGGTGAGACATTACCCCAGTTCAGACTCAGTCCCAGATGTCATTACCAACCTCCAAGAAAGATTTGTCCAAACACAGCAGAACTCCGGACAGTTCCCTTTTGCCTTTTCTCACCACCAGTTACATAATCCCAAAGCCAAATGGACCAAAGCTTTCAGATCCCCACCAGCACCTCCACCATCCCATTCCACAGTCACCAGTTCCCCACTGTTGTCTGTAACATGGTACTAGCAGCTGCTTGCAGTCAAACCTTTGCAAGAAATGCAAAATACCTAACAGCAGGACGGGCTTCTTCTTTCTGAAGATGATTGCATTCAGGACCTCTGTTAGGTCTACAGAGACTGTCTGGTGAACCTAGAGGAGAATGAAATCGAAAAAACAGTGCTGGTTTGGACCAGGGAAAAAGCTTCCTTACATATTTCCAGTCCTTAAGACACTACCCTGTGACCCCACTGAAAAACAAGGAAACAGCAACAGGGTTTCAGGAGTCTAACCCAGGAAGGAGTCACATCAGTCACCAGCCCCGCAGTTTCCAAACCACAGTGCAACTCATTTGCTGGTCTCCCTCTCACTTCTCCCTGCAGGCCCTCTGGCACATGGCTGTCAGACTGCCAAGCACAGTTTCACACAGTAGAGGACCAGGCACCATCAAACACGGCTGCACGTTAGCCACACAGCCAGTCTCCGAGACTGAGGAGCCAGACAGCCAAAAGCCACTAGTGACAAGAACACGTCCCTGCCTTCTGGAGCTGAGAAGCCTGCAGAGAGCCCAGGGCTAGGAGCTATGGCATAGGTGAAGGAGGCAGAGGAGGTCAGGGACTCCACTAGGGGAAAGAGAGGTGGGCTTTAAAGGACAGTCTGCAATACACTGTTTCCCTCACAGAGCAGCTGTCCAGCAGCAAAGCATGAAGCATCAAGAGACCCAGGAGGGTTCACGTTTTTCAGTAAGTGGCAGGGGAGGGCAGGCATAAGGACCACGGGTCTGATTCCTTCAAACCATGTTCTGAAGAGAGAAATGTTCAACAGAAGAGCTAGGAATATCTCCTGCAACAGGGTAACAGTGGTTACTTGTCTAATACCTGACAGGCCAAAGTCTTTAATAGCCTACCATTCATGTCTAGTGTTTATCCACAGGCTTCTACTAAAGCCAGTAGCAGTAACACAGCTAAGATGCAAGCTTGCTATTGGCCAGGGAAGTCCTCACAGTTAACATCAGCCTGAGATGAATATAGCCATTTCCCAGAGCTATCGTTCCCCTCTAAAAAACTGCAGGCTTGGGGAGTTGGCCTGGCATTCACAGCTACAAAGGCTCTCTTACAAGGGCGTCCAGGATGCTTTGTGCAGCTTCTGCTATACTGAGCTGTAGAAAGCAACAAGAGAAGTGAGTCTTCCTCTTATTCCCCCTCCTTCCTCCTCAGCAGCAGATTAGAACCACTGAAACATAGAAATGCTGAAGACTAGAAACACTGAAGCAGCCTTGAACCTCTTCCATTTGTCACCTGCATCTGTAGGTTCTTTCCCCATCTCTGGTGCAAGAAGGATTCCAAATTGCATATCACAGACCATTAAGCCAGTAAGGTACCGATGAAGGCAAACAACAGGTGTGTAAGCCACTAAATGACTGTGCTTCAAAGGTCAATATGAGCCGAGAGAGTCACTCAGAAGATGAAGCTCACCACTTAGCCACTAGAATTGAATTTGAGACTGGCACAACACTGACCACCCAGACACAGCCCTGACTTGGAGACAGAGAAGGTAGGTTGTGATCAGCAGTTAAGAGAGCAGGGACAGGCAGGTCCTGCTATGCATTCACACAGCTGACAGTCCATACAAGCCCCATGCCGTAAGACCTAAACAGACCCGTGACAGCACACCCGTGAAAAAACGTGCAGACTTGCTCTGGGTTGGCCTTTTAGGAAACATCTTCTCTCAGCATTAGAAAACAAACCCTTGCCCCTCTGTGCAGATGCACGCGTGTCCTTAGTGTGATTTTATCACCTGTGAACAGGTGCACTGACTCCCAAGGGACATACTCTGCTGGGCACAACTGCAAGAGCAGAGCTCACAGCTTGTGACATGCTGTTTAACTCCGTATCAAGAGAGGGAGATACTTCTGGGGGAGGTATCTCCAGGGTAGATACTTCAAGGGTCTAATGCCTTGTGTTGACATTAGAAAGTGCTTCTCTTGAAGCTGTAATTCCAGTATCAGACAACTTTACCTTGGCTCTCTTGTCAGACTGTAAAGCATCAAATACAATGACAGCTGCCCACATTCCTAAGAGCTTGTTAATGCTGAATGTTTACTTCCCAATAATAGGCTTGGATTTTGACTGTTTCACTACTGATCATTTTAGTATCAACAAAGCAGTTTACAACATGGGAACTGTGTGTCCCACACCCAGCCCTGAGAAAGGCCTTACGATGTATTTTGCTCTGTCCTGAAGAGGAAAGTGTTTTGGATCAGGAGAGCTGGGTATGCACCTTCTCCCCCAAGATTTCTGTCCCTCTCTAACTCTCCAATGATTCAGGTCTCAGCCTTCAGCACCATGCAAGCTTCCAGTCCTGCTGGAGAAGTGCCTCAGGGAGCAACTTGTGAACAATAACAAAGGAGCAACCACGGCAAGCAGATTCCAGGCCAAAGTAAACCACTTTCTTCTGCTAAATGACAAATTTTAATAAATATTTATTTATTTAAGGTTTAGCCATTCCCTGGATCTGAACACTAGAGTCATTCTAACCTCAGTATTGTAGCGGTGCTGATAAAGTAAGAGGGACGCAACCAACAACCATCCAGAGCACAGCAAGGCATCTTCAGATGACAGGGAAGCGTGTTCAGAGGGAGAGGACCGCAGCCAGGTGCATTCCAAAACCTTCTGCAGGAGCTCTAGCAAGGACACATTGGAGAGCAGCACAGCCACTGCTGTGTGGAGAAACATAATCAGAGAGGCCGATGGGATGGCACAGATTAAACCAGCTTGACAAGCAGAAGAGAAGTGCAGAGCACACCCCTGCTGCAGTGAGACTGCTCATCAGAGTGAGGCTGCCCAGTTACACTCGTATTCATCTCCCACACCACAAGCAACCACTTGGCCAGCTAATAAAATGACTGGCCTTCAGCTAACACAGCTGGAAGGCTGGTTAGAGCTGTTGTCTATTATTGTTTAATTTTCTGAACCGTGGCAATAACAGGACATTTCAAACAAGGCACCAAAGTCTCACTGCTGTGTTTTATGAACAAGAAAAATACAATGGTTCTGCCTCTCAGCAGCCAATTCCTGAATCATCAGAAGGCAGCAAAATTAAACCAAACCAAATCAAACCAAAATCCTCAACCTAAAAAACCCTCATCCCAAATACAAAATGGCCTTTGTTAACTGCTGTGTCTGGAAGAGGAAAATTCCACCTTACCTGCTGAGACAGTTCGAATACCAAGCTACAACCTTACTGAGTTTAACTTAGCAATCAATACAATCTTGCCTCACCTCTTTGTTGACTACAAGGTGTTGTCTGATGAAGGCTCCAGTATAGAAAATTCAAGGATGGTTGCAGGAGGTCAGTGTCTCTTGGCCTGCATTTCCCACAGAGGTTACTGACTGGAAACAAAACAATGTGCATTAACACAGACACTAACAGAATAGGGCACCTCAGCACAAGAAAGTCATTCGGTGGGGAGAGAATTTGGATGTGACGCAGCTTGAAGTGAAAATAAACAGAGCATGGTACAAACAAAGCAATAGGCATAGGATGATAATGGGGAGGGGGAATAGAAAAGAGTATGCTAAAGGGCATCCACCACATTGGGCAGTAACGAACCCAAGAGCAACAGACTCTAAGTTACCTGTTTCCACTGAATGAATTTGAACCATAAATGGCCACATCCCTGTCTCACATAGTGACAGACTGGGGAATGGCATGGAGAGCTGTGCTCTCTACTCTCACCAGCTCTGCTCACACTAAGAATAAACGCCATGTTTGTTGTAAGCACCAAACACTTAGGAAAGATGTTTAGCAAGAGTTTGGAAGAGAAATCCAGGACTGCAGGGCTCAGCAAGACTGTCACAGGAAATATTTTGAAAAGCTTAAAGTCTAAGTAAAGCAATTCTTAGAAAACACGCGTCAACACACCTCCCCACACCCCTTCTACCTATGAGCTGGTTTCAGAGTGCCCTGTACTCCCACTCCTGAAGAACATAGCCTGGGGGGCCAAGCAGGGAATGAAGATGGTGCCTGGGGCAAGGAGAAAGTTGTGCAGAAAAATACAGAGCAGAAAGCAAGGAGCTTGTGACTTCTGGAAGCAGCTGAGCTGAGCTCTGAAGTCACAGCAGCTAAAAAAGACTGGTATAAAGAGGGCATGCTTTTTCCACATTCCCAGTTCCCTTGACTAATGAATGTCTAAGATATACTGCTTCCTTACAAGGGCAACACAGGCAGGCTTGAGACTTGCAACATTTCAAATTGAAGGGGACAGTCCTTCAAAGTCTTCTGGAGAGATCAATTTGTCAGAACAGAGAAGAGATGAGAGGATAGATCAGATTAACTTCCCTCTAGTATCTATTCTTTTTTCACAGTCTCCATGGATCTTCACTAGTCAAGTAAGAAGGGAGAAGTCACCGAGTAAGGACCACCAGACAAAAGAGCAGCCCACAGTATGATAAGTAAATGAACACAGCCCTGTCTTCTATGTCTCTGGGGTAGAGTGGGCAAGCCCTGCAGCTGGTTGGCACACATATACTCTGGACTCATCTCACTGCATGGAGAGCCCAGGTTCACCAGGCTGCTGGTTCCTGCTGGCTGGTTCACAGGACACCCTGTGGCCTGAACCCCACAGCAGCATGTTAGCAAGTGTGGATAGGGAAGGATTTTTCAGGACGCACATAAGCGATACTGTTATGTGCCAAGTCAATAACAGTTACAGAGCCTGAAATCAGGTCACAGCCAGGAGAATACTTTGGCCAACTTCTGAGGTTTCAGACAATGAATGTATTGTAAAAGCAAGAGGCAGAGAACCTGGGTTTTGTTGACTGAACTGGTAACCAGGGCTCTTTACAATGCTCTGGCTTTGAAAGTATCTCAAAGCAACCGTAACTGTAATGCAACGTACACTTTCTCTCAAAGGACAAAGAGCCAACCCCTAATCATCTTACGGAACAATTAATAAACACAGATCAAAGGCCCCTGGGAGAAGATGGATGCACAGACTCACCCTGGTGAAGGAGCTTGAAGTCTGTGCTGTCCAGCTCCCTCAGACCCTTGCTCCGCAGCTGCACCAGGAAAAGGAGGCTCAGCAAAACAGGCAGGTTCCTGTTGGCTAAGAAGGGACCAGACATCTTGGCTTGTCAGTGAACTCTAAACTGTCGTACCTTAAACCATGCCAAGAATCCAGCTCAAGAATGAGAGAGGGCTAGGGGAGAAAGTATTCCCCCTTTGCACACGCACACATATACAGAGCCCAAATTTCATTCTTATCTCTGCAGTCCCCTCTGGATCAGGCCCCCTTTCTGCCACTGTGTGTTGGCCTGAGTTACACACTGGATCCTGACAACACCATTTTAGGAACAACCAGAAAGAAGGGGGGGGAAAAGAGGCTAGGGTCATTTACACCCTTTGTGAACCATGTAAGGGGCGTGGCCATCACACATTCAAACTGATATCTCTAACAAACTAAAGGTCATCAGCCCATTCCATGTTGCCCTCTTCCCACCTACTTGACCATCATTGGCAGCCCATGCTTTGACAGTAGCCCAGCACCTCAGAGCACTCAGCTGCACAGCATTAGTTCTCCTCCACCTTGTGAGGCTGCAAAATGCTTCCATTCTGCCCCAAAGGGCAGAGCAGAGACAGCAGAAGTGAAAACCCCACACAGCAGGTCTGTACATGAAGAGAATGGAGCTGCTCAGACCACCAACTCCCCAGGGCAACTCCCTCCCCAGTATATCCACTGTTCTGCAGTACTGTAAAGAGGTAAAGATTTTGCATTGTATATAGCCATACCTACAGCAAGCGACTATCACTTCCAGAAAATGCCTTCACAAAGTCTCAGGAGTTTGCAGTTTTGAGGAGGAAACACTTACGGGTTTCTTAATGTTTTAACATATTCTTGATGGAGTCCCACTGTTAGGCCTTATTCCAGCCTAAGAGCAGAATACTGTTTGAACAAGTATGCAGATCCTCTGGACTTATCTGCCCCAGACCTCACGAAGAGCTGCCAGCATGCTGGGAGACAAGGAAGCTGTGCCTCCAGAGTACAGCTGGTGTTTGAATTTCTGGATGGTGCTTCCAGGAGCTTGGTTAATGAGTTGAAGATTCAGTATGAAGAGAAGCTGGAGATATTAGTGCCAACAGAATGGCTTGAATCTTGCAAAATCCCCTCTAGCCCAGTGTCTTGTCTCCCAGGACACCAGCAGTTTGGAGGAATAGGTCTGATTCCCATAACAGATGGACAATCTGTCCCCCTGCAGCCCCTGGGACCCTTAGATCAGCAACAAAGGAACATCACAAGCCCAATTATGCACAATTTCAAAGAAAATCAGATCTAGCAGATGCCAGCATTGCTTTCTTAATCCATAATCTTGCAACCTCGTGCTCTACCATGCTCCTGCTTTCAGTCTCGCCTCTTCTCCGGCCTACTGACTTTGCTTGAGGGAAGGCAGAACCACTTTCCCTCTTGTTGCTTCCATCCCAACCACTGCACAGCAGAACACCCCAAACAGAGCAAGGCTGTTACAAGTGTCAACAGCCCCCTCAGGAACAGTGATAGTTGTGTTGGGCCCCTATCCTAGGGGAGGAAAGGACATCCCATTATTGCTCCTTCTTTTAGTTCAAGTTCACAGGATGTTTTGCACAGCACCATTCATGATGGGACAACAGTCCCAATACCACAGCCAGGGCTAATAAGGGAAAGAGGGACTTCCCCCAGTCACAACCCTGCTAAATCTTTGAGAGATTTAACAGAATTACAAGATCTAGTGATAGCACAGCTCCTGTTTGGGAATCAATATCATGAATGATTCAAACAATCTCTGCTTCTGGTCCCTGGCCCCTAGGACCTGACTGCACTCAAGCACACCAAGCTGTTTTGCACAGAGAAGAGGCGAAAAAGGAGGATGTCTCTCGGTCACCAGTTGAGCCCCTGTTCAAGCTGGAAGATTCACCAGTACAGCTCTTCATTTGAAACTTATGACAATATAAGAGAACCTTGCCTTGGTTTAACAATCACAGTTTGAAGACAGAACAACCTAAATTAGGAAAAGAATCTCTCACTTCCAAACAAGAATCTCTGGAAAAGGAAACTAATTCAGTACAGCTCTGTCTGTAAATTTTGTCATGTAGATAAGTACTCAAACGACATCAGCAGTTCAAAAAGACTTATCCCAGACTGCATCTCTTCAGCAATCTACCCTGCTAGCTGTTCTTAGCGGAAGATCAAGTCACAGAGGGGAGTCACCTTGCAAGGAGGCCGAGGTGTTCTCTACCAGCAGCTGCTGCAGAATCTGTAGGAACTGACTCCGGAGGAGGTCACAGACAAGGACATCCTCATTTTTTTCCAGGAAGGTCCTTAGAGTCATCAACACCTTCCAAGCCACCTCCACAGAACTTGAGCAGACTAGGTCCTGCAAGGGAACAAGCACACACATTACCTTTCTGCCCTGATGAAGCAGAATTCACTGCTATTTAATACCATTATGCTAATCCAGTGCCTTGGGAAACAGCCTAATAAAGCGCCATTCAGATTAAATACGTCCTGATTAAATAGAGAACTGAATAAAGCAGACGGACTCTCATCTGACAGACACCTCCAAGTAATATCCCGTTTAAAGAACGTATTTGGCTATGTAACTCCCATCCAGCACACAAGTGTAGGTGTAACATACATTTAAGGTCAAGGTTTTAGACAGGTGAAGTCCTAAAGCCAGAGCCCTCTTTCCAACAGCACAGAGCCTCTGTCACTTCTGTTTCCTTGTTGTTTTGAAAAATCAAATTGCGTATTAAAGAGGCTTACCTAAAATCAAGCTTATGAGTCAGACCACAGTTACTCATTTTCAAAAGGCTGGCAGCCTTGTATCTGCGGTAGCAACCTAACAGTTAAACTGCATGAAACGTACATAAATCAGACAAGCAACTGCTCAGTCATGGAAAATGGAAGAGTCGTGTACACAGCATTCAGCCCACGAGCCTGCTTCTTGACTACAGAGCTCTGTCTGGAGTCTCTGAGCTGAATCTCACAGTCAGTAGCCTTAATTTGGGCATATTTTTGCTATTAAGGAGTTTAACATGAAATTCACCTGCACAGCATGTACAGATGCAGTTCCATAAAGACCAGGCAGAAAAAGCCTGATAGTGCTGACATAATGTGATCGTCTCAACATGTATTATGCCAACACTACCTTTCCTCTCCTCCCCCAGTAGCCCTGACTACTGCATTGCAACTGCTATAGAAGAAAGAGGCAAACCGAAAGCTGGTCTCAGCAACCAGGTGTACAGCCGGCCAGGACAGACTACGTCCTTTCCCAGCTGCTTTCCCCTGTCACATAGTAGTGGTGCATCCAGATTGGGATGATGGAGAGGAAATGTCTGTAGAACCCCATACCCAAGGAAAGCAGTTAAGGTAAGAGTAGCCTGCCTGTGCCAGAAAAAAAACTTCTCTACTGCTGAGACAGATTCCTGCACATATCTGAGGCCTTCAGAAAAAAGGGCACGGAGCAGTCTGCACAATCAGCTCCACTGATGTAGATCTGCTCCATATGACATTCAGGAACATAATCTAACATCAGTCAGCCTATCTCCATGCTCTGAGAGAGCAGCTCAGATCTGGAGCATAGAGAAGACAAGTGGGACAGTGTGAGATTACAACCATATTCACCCCCAGATGAATACACACAGCACCAAATGGCACTAACAATAGCCTTCCTGGTCCTCGTAAATGCGTCCCTGTGTTAACATCTTCCTTCCTACTCTAACCCAGACAATTATTAAAAGCAGATAAGCGAATAAATAATCCTTGGAAGGACATTCATTTTTGTTTCACTGTATCATGCAGAGAACTTTCTACTTTACTAATGCATTCTTAGGCTGAAGTTATTCACCTCATAAGTTTTGTTTGCATCTGACAATATGTTTATCCCAGCGTACTGCACTGTTTTATTAGCCCATCTAAATTCAGATTGATTATTCTCTTCCCCAGCTGAAAGGTGAATTGTCAAACCCTGTGATTTATTACAACTCACTTTAAAGACCAGGACAGAGCTAAATTAATTTATTTCTGCAAGAGCACATGGCAAGACAAAAAAGGGAAAGCAGGAACACTGTAACATTCAGGGAAGATGCCAAAAGTTTCTCTCTTGCTTATCGATAGACCTGTGATTTGCTTTAGTTTATGGAGTGACAGGTTCTAGAACTACTGCTAAAGGTAACAGCCTAGGCAAGTCTCATGGTACACTTCTCCTCCTTAATTTGTACTGATATATCAACTCATTGATCACTTACACTAATGGTCTGTAATGGCGTCAAATGCCTGGATGTTGCTATCTACTCTGCAATATCACCCCCTAACTGTGCAAACTGCCCTATGTGACAGCCCTCCTGTCAGGCATTTCAGTAACCTGGGATATAAAAATTTACTTCATAGCCTCTTAGATCAGAACAAATACACACCAGTCTGTAGCGACTGATGGGTGCCGACTCAGAATTAAACCTTGCTTCTTTATGGGTTTCTATTATCAATGATATGTAGTTTTAAGAAGAAACATGACAGCTCTCAGCTTTTGCCCTTACAGGCAAAACTCATGTTCTTGTGTGAAAATGTTAGCAAGTATTTACTATGTGACTGACTGAACAGTTATGGGACAAGTGGCCACTGATGGTGAGGGGTAACAGAACAGATAGGAAAGGTAGAAGTGAGAGAAGGCCTCTAAGCAGCCATCAGGACCTGGATTCTGTCATAATTACATAGGTTAACCGAGCTCATTACACCAGCTGAAGGCAAACACACCAATCCTGCTACTTCAAGGCCCCTTTTTCCCCTGCACTGATTAATTTTCCCCATCCCAAGTTTTTATCTTTTAAGAGCAATAAAACGCACTACTTGCAGTCCTGAAAACCAAAGAATACTGCAAAAGTCTGAGAAGACTCTCCAGGTAAAAACCAAACAAAAATAACCACCCAAGCAAACAAAAAGCCATGTCCTCGAGACCTGTTCTCTGCAAACTGCTTTTTCAAAGTTCTTTGTCCCTCATACTCATCTATCAGTAGTAAACCATTGCTCCCAAATTAGCAAAACAGCTTCTTAAAAGGCTGCCACAGAAAAATCTGCAGTACCCAGCTGTATATCTGGAGAGAGAAAGGAATGGGGATTTTCATGGCATACATCAGCAGCACCCTTCAGATTCCTTCCTAGTCAATTCTCAAATAGTCACGGTGGATGTATGACAGAGAAAGAGATAACACACACACAGTGCCATTTTCCACATCGGGCTTCCCTTGGAGATGGAAGTCAGTGTATACACAGATGGGCCCTCCTAGCACAATTATCGGCCTTGTAACAGCACTAAGAGCTTTAAGAACTAAAAAGCCCCCTAAATCAGGGTCAGGATAACAGCCCCTCCTTGTGAAAGTCACATACCAGTAAAATAAGTAAAATGCTGGAATTGCTCTTCAGAATGAGAAGCAATGGGTTAGTGCTGTTCAGCTGATCAGATGCACCAGTGTCTTCAGTCTCAGTTTGCTTGCAGTCTCCCCAGGAAAACCAGAGCTGGAGGACTTGGTGTCCAAACCTCCCCATAAGTTCAGGGTAGTGCAGGAAGAATTTCAGCAGGAAAGGACAATGGACGTAGACCAAGCTCAGATCTGGAAGATTATCTAGGATTCTCCTTATGGTACACAATGACCTCTGGCAAGTGTGTGGGAGGGAAAGGGGGAGAGAGAACAAAACAATCCCTAGAGACTGAATATCAAAAAGCTGAAGTGATGAGAGTTTACTGTGAGAAACAGTCACACTGCCTTTTAAGTAGACAATCAAATATATCAGTTAAACATGATTTTCTGAAGCCCATTTGCATCACAAAGGCTAAGAAACTTGTAGGCTTTATACAGTGCTCAAAGCTGTGCAGCGGCAAAGAGCCATATGGGAACACTAGAAAGCCTGCTGCAGAAGCTGTAGATGTGTTCAGAAGACTGAAGCTATGAAATTTATTATATTCCATATGTGAATTCACAGCCTATCCAACGCATTTACACTTCCCACACACACACAAGTTTATTCAGTCAAATCTATATTCCCTAGTGGCTTTTCACAGTTATCTTTCCAGAGTGCAGATGCACTGCACACTCTTCACTCATTCACTGCTCACCACCTATGTCAAAATACTTTCTGCAAGAAGGTTGATAGGAGTGGGGAAAAACCTTAGCTTCAACAACAAGAGTCCAAGAGGTAGGAATTAAATCTTCCTTTACCAAGTCCAGGGCTTTGCCTTTGTCCTGACAGACAGCAAGTAGGTAAATTGCAGCTCTGAGTATGTATGGAGGAGGACAGTCTCCATAGTCCTGTGCTGACAGGAGAAAATTTCTTATAGCTAAAAATAAATCTGCTTCTGGGACAAACCTGCATTCAAGGAGATTGGAGTAGAAACAATAACATTAAACATCTTACCCATCAATACGTGGTAAGTAATGTCTAGAAAACCACTTGTGTTGTATACTCTTGGCTTACCTGTCCCCAAGGGTGTAGGCAAAGTATAAGAGTAGTATGAAGCAGTGTTGGTGGCTGCAAAGAGACTGATCCAAAGAGAAAGGCTCAGGGGTTTCAGCCAGGAGGAGAAGGCTTTCAGCAATGGTGTAATTTAACTGAGGCAAACTCTTCTGCAGCAGTTCAGACATCTCTTGTTCTAGAAATAAAACTAAAATGAGCAGGCAAACAGTGATGAGGAAAGTCTACAACAAAACAGAGTGGAACAGGGGGATGGGAGCATCTGCCTGCCCTAACTCAAGCACATTAAATTAGGGAAGATCCTGATCTAAGAAATACTGCCCTACAGTCTGCAAACAGTGCACCTCTGTGATTTGGCATGAATAGAGCTGTAAGACCTGATTTAATGGAGTGTTTTGAAGATGATAAGACATCTCTGTTCGAGGTTCCCAGCTCTTTGCTCATGCCACCTGTATGGAACCAACCACTGCCAGTGGGAGAAGTGGCTTTTGTGATGTGGAAACTTTAATCTCATTTATTTAGGACTTACCTACTATGGAAAGTTACAGTATAGACAGGAAAGCTTTACAGATTATGGCAGAGGAAAAAAATTACCTTAATCTGCAGATACAGGTGGCCATGGTAAAACACACTGTTTCAATTAAAGCATGCACAGTCATGCTAATCAATGTCACCATATAAACAAAACCATAGACAGATAAACCACATTCTTTCAGGTAGGGTTCCAAACCTTTTCAAAAGGCATTCTCTGAGTGTTGCCTTCTTGCTGGACCCACTTAAAAAAGATTTGGGAGGGGAAAAAAAAAAATCTCTAAATAGAGCTTATGTGTGTCCTTCCTTCCCTCCTCCTTTGTCTTTTTTTCAAATTATTTTTGCACCTATTGCCTAGAGGGTGGCAGGGCCTCAAACTAAATGAAGCACTTTGTCTTTTTCCCCAAACTTGCCCTCCTGAGAAGAGGTTCTCTCCTTCTCTGTGGCAGAGTAAAGGCCCAGGCATAAGCTGCAGAGGAAGATGGAACAGACCTGATTCAAGGCCGGATTTCTGTGGAAAAAGAGCAGAAAGACACAGTGAAGAAGGCTAGAAACATCCTCTTCACATTCCTAGTATCACACGCTGTCTGCCCAAACCTCAGTTTACTGAATGACCACATACAAGCATGTGCCCCATCACAACAAGACTGCAGGAGCCAACCTGGGCTTCCAGGAAAATGAGGAGTTTCCAAAGGACTGTCTGCTCACAGACCTGGGGTGGGTGTGCGCGTGATGGCAGCGAAGGTGTTCACATACCTTGGGACAATATGAATATACAGTGGGGTACGTTCACAGTTATTGTATTTGGTATACACAGGGAGTCCTGTAAGGGCAGGATCCCAAAAACTGCAGAGAATGGGAGATGTTTGAGGGTGGCTTTCAATACCCGATTCCCCTGGCAAAGACCAGTAAGAAGACTTTTGTAGCAATGGTGTTTCCAGGGATGGACAATGAAGAATGCCAAATATTAAAAGGGTGAGAGCAGCTCTATTTCCAGGTGTTTACCTCTCTCCAGTGATTTTCTTGCAGAATAGGACATAAACAAATCTCTTTGCACTGTAACACACCATCCTTGGTGTCCCACACTAATGAATTCAGAGGCCTAGATTGCTCCCCACACACACACCATTCACAGGCACAAACAACCCCACTCTAAGCTCCACAGTGGTAACCTGGACTAGGGGTGCTGTGTATTTTGTTTACTTTTTTAATGAGACACAGTCACAGAAAGTAGGAAGTAAAACATATCTGCAGACCCACAGAGAGCCTCCACAAGTGCTCCACAACCCAGAAATCATAGACTCTACTACACAAGACCCTTTGCAATGTCTGCTGTTGATGTCTTCCTCTTCCCCCCCATTTCTTATACATTATCACACCATGTGGAAGAAAGATAGTAGTAGTATGTGCCTAGGAAGCCAGAGCTCAGATGGAACTGATGCTACTGTTAGTTCTTTTCAGAACACTCATTTGACTACTCTAAATCTAGACTGCTTTATCTCTGTCTGTGCAGCTCACAACTGAGCACAGAATTCTCACAATGCTGTGTAAATCCACCCATCCCCTACCCAAGTGGTTCTCCCTTCTCCCACATTCAGCTTTTCCATTGTCAGTTACCATTTATATTTTGCACTAAGATATAAAAACTCTTGAGTTTTTCAGCCTCCTGTCTTGCCTAATCGGATGCATTAAATAAGGCACGATCTGCTTTCCCATCTGGAAATTTTTTATTTGCTCACAATACCTTTGTACTGAGCAAAATCTGGCCTTCAGCTCCAGTGTCAGTCGGATGAAGGAGGAGGATGCTAGACAGAAAGCAAGACACTAATGTTGAAGGAGCACAGAATGTGTAGGGGATAAGGGAAAAGAGTAGGCAGGTCTATAACCATCCCCGCACATGTCCCTGCAAATATGGTGAACAGGGCAGGTCATCTCAGTAAGAATACATTTGTTAGGCTTTCTCTTCCAAAGCAAACTACTCCAAGTTTGGTCTGGAGGGGAGTATCTAAGATTCATTTGTTCTCTCAGGAGGAGAAGGGAAGATCTGCCAGTTTCACATGTTTAGAATAAAGCAATTCCCTACATCACCTCTCTGGTGCATGAACAGTAAGGAATACACAGAGTAAATAGGATTTCTACATAGTAAAATCCCACCAACAATTCCAGCATAATCCCTGTCTACAGGAACAGCCAAGTCTGAATATTCCAGAGGAAAGGGTAAAGCTGACACAACTTACTTATCTAAAATAAAATCTGTCCCATCATCATTGCTAGACCAAATAACTTTTTCATCCTGCTGAACATGACTGCATACTCTATTCTTACTCACATAAACATGTAATATAATCCTCCACATAAAGTCTCGTTAAGCTCATTGCTTCAGTAATACGCAGTAGCAGCAAGTTCCATCAGTTAAGAGCACAGAGAACATGATACCACACTACCCCCATACCCAGCTTTTTGGAGAACTTATTCCGCATGTTTGGCACCACTGTGAAGAGGGTATTAAGTGTTGATATGAAAACCTCCATCACTGATGGGCTGACAGCCCTTTCCAGGTAGTTCTGTGGAAAGAAGAAAAGATCAGGAGTGTGATACGCAATAAACACTGAAAGCAGTGGCTTTCTTCCAGCCTTCTGCCTGCCCAGAAAGGTAGATTTCTAAATCCAAACAAATGGAGTAACAGCTCTACCAAAATGCCTGGCAGCAGGCACACAGGCTCACAGAGCACTTTGAGAGTAACTAACACCCTCTTCTGCCAACATTATGAGCTGTGCTGCTAACTCTGCAAGACATTACAACAAACAAAAAAGTTCTTCCTGATTCCAGCTGGCAACCAGTTAGGCCTTAATGTGCAGTGCCTGATGTTACGGCTCATACTGCCCTGGAAGTAACTGCTCTTACAGGTCAGATGGCTAATTCTCCAGAGTGGCATACAACATAGGACATATGCTTAAGTGCAGCTGACTTTAGCAACACTTAACACCTCTGCTTCAGCATTTTATTGAGTAGTGGCAAACACAGGCATTTGAGCTCTCTACAGAGTCCAGCCCTGAAGGTTTAGAAAAGAATGACTCAACTCACTCTTGTGGAAGGTCACCAGACAATTTTCTCACAGTCCATTAATTTTTACCCAAGTTCAATGAGCAAGAAACAGCATAGTGACTCCAGCTTTACCAAACTGGACATGCACTGCACCCTCCCTTCAGGGAGGAGAACAGCAATGCCACTGCAGCTGCCTACCAAGAGACTGGTTAGAGAAATACAAAATAAAACATCTCCAAGCTCTCAACAACTGCAAGAATCCATGCGCCTGAACCTGTGGTAAAGCACAAGCAAAATTTACTCAACATTTAGAACCTCAACCAGAGTTCCATTATCTTGACAATTCTGCTCAAAGTGTCTTAGTGACAGGTCTGTATGGAGCACTACAGCACACAAAACTCACCACGGCTGCTTTTTAAACCGTGTCCCTGGCCTTCCTGAGGCACAATTCTAAGTACTGCCCTTGCTGTGTAGACTGGGCAGCCTCCTCAATACCTTCTGTAAAGAAGTGCGAAAATGAAATTACACACACAAAATACCCCTCCTTTCTGGGACACAAGCAAGTTTTGAAAAAGTGGCAGAACAAGAAACAACAGTTCAGACTCTCTTCATTTTCTGCAGCATCCAGAGCTGCCATGGATTAGATAGCATGGCAGGAAGGCTACGGGGATTACACACTCTGAAGAGAGACACTGATACCTACATGGAAGCTTTATGAATTTCTCTACCTTCTGAGACTGTAGACTCTCATTTTTCAACTGTATAATGCCATATTATATAGGCTCCAGCGAGGTGGCAAATGTCACAGCTATTCTAGGTTTACTCCACATCTCTCTCTTCCCAAAAAAACCCTCTGGTACAACCCACTGTTGGTGCTTGGAAGCGCTTTTCCAGGTGACCAAGTTCAAAAGAAACCCTACCATGACCATGGGGATGCAGAGACTGTCACAGATCCTCAACAGAAACTCAGAGAAGTTTCTCAGTGTGTCCTTGCTCTTGGAGTTGGGGGCAGTGAAAGCGTTCTCCTGGGCCATGGGGTCACTCTGAAATTCCACTGCTAACCTACAAACACACAGTGGATACCAGAGGAGCGTGGAATCCTCACTGCATAAAGGAAGTCAGGAGATACTGCATTTCCATCACAACTTTCACCATTAAGGACCCCCCAAACACTTGACGAGTTGGAAATACAGGAATCTGGCAATCACAGCGAGTTACCTCTTGAGTGAAGCTAGTAAATGTCAGCAATGTTGCACAACAGTACAAGTTGGGAAAGGAAGACTTAGCTTCTGTGAAGAAAGTATCTGCTGTGGGAAGCCCTAGTGTGGCAAGACTAAAGGTTCTCAGCCAGGCCAGAGTGCCTGGAGCACAACACAGTAAACCTTGTGAAAGTCAGCCATCAGATCATTCAGCTGATCTAAAAACCATGACAGAACCCAAGTGCCCCAAGACACTGGGTCAGTGCAGACAGGGACACCTGCCTTTGACTGGATTGCCTCAGCCAAGCCAAATGCTACTGATGGAAGGCAAAATAACTAGGGTGGACAGACTTCCCTAACAACAGATCTGGATTCATACACCAGCTCATGTACCACTGTTTGCTGTGCAGCTAAAGGTGAGAGATAGCTCCCATCCAGCAAAACAGGAAAAACTGGTGCTTATAAACCCACTTGCAGTATCAGGTTACAGACAAAAGCAAATCCAAGGCCAGCATCAGGAGCAGATACACATTTGTTAAATGGTTAATCCCCTCTAGCCATGAGACCACATACCCCAGGGTATGGGAATATGGCTATATGTTCCAACAGATCTTACATTGTCAGTAATTTTGGCTAATTTTCAAGCAGTTCCTCAAAGGCCAAAGACATGAAATATACTGATAGGTCTCAGAGTACTTTCTTGGGAAGCACATACAGATGTCACTATATCCCTCCTTCTGTTCTTTCACCGACAAGTACCATACATCAAACCCACTTGTGATATTTCAGTGGTGGCGTTGGGTAGACAAACTCAGTTACAAGGAAAGAAGGATAGACAGACATGGACACACACATAACCCACCCACACCACTGACATCCTCACCTGCAGGCATTTCTGAAACTTTCCAGGGTGTTGAGCAAGAACTGCCCTTGTCTCTGAGGAACTCTGCTAAGATTTCTGTTTGCTGGGTGACTCTGTGACACTGAGAATAGATCACCCTGTTAAAGGAGAGAAGTATTTAAAGTCTTATGTTCACAGTCAGAAAAAAAGTGAAAAAAGAAATAAAAAAAAAACCAAAACAACCTTTCTTCTCTGATACCAGCAGCAGAAGGAACAACAGATTTCGCTTCACTCCTTTCATAAATTGTTTTTTTACTATCGTGTTTTCCCCAGGGAGGGCAGAGTTAAGAAAGCTCCTGTGCTCTTCTCAGGGAGGACAGAGCTGCAGTTCTACACTTCACAGCCGGGGTTGCCATAGTTTGGTCTAATCTGAGTTTTAAATAGCTCAGCCAATGGAGTTCCAAAACCTCCCGAAAAAACTTAGTATTTTTTTAAATGTTGTTCCTTCCAGCTACTCTTCAGACAATACTGAACAGTTCCTCTCCTTGCTCAACACTGAAATTTTAAAAGTTCTTTGGCTCAGATTTGTTAGCAACTATCCATGTACTAGCTCTTGTTCCCACGCAGCATTCTACTGAATTCAGCCAGAAGCCAACTGCAGCATCAGAGTTAATCATCTGCCCAAACTGGGAGACCTTGGAACTCAAAATTTGCCTTTAAACGTCAACCTGTCATGGTGGTCTTCTCCAAATAATATCAGAGGAGGGCATGGCAACACATTGGTGCCTAGCAGTTCAGAACTCTTGCTTCTCCATGTGATGCTGAGATAACTTAGTACAGGTAAAGTCATTTCCCTTTTCTCCCTTTAACAGCCTGGATGTCCTTACTAACTGCCTAATTTCCTTCCTGTGAAGCTCCTTATTCTGAATGGGACACCAAGCTTTGTGCGTGTGAAAACAGGCTGACAAACATCTGCCTGCAGAGCAAAAAAGCAGTTCTGTTTTCTCCATGCAGAGAAGACAGACATCTGGTATCCTAGAACTTGGGCCTAAAGCTAGATCATCAGGCATTTGAATCTCTGGTACTTCAGAAAGATGCTCTTGCCACTACAGGCATGCAATTTAAGTCTAAAGTAAGAAGGTTCAGCCCTTGTCTTTTCACTAGCCATTTGTACTGAGGTCTTTCCTCAAAGCACTTCAGTCCCAGCAGCACATCACACTAACTACATATTCCAGGAACAGGAAAGTACTTTCAGTTCGAAGAGTGGCTAACAGGTCCCTTATTGAGGCATCACAGGGCATACAGGATGACCTCCTTGTCTGAAGGAACAGCAAGAGATGTTCATTGCCAAAAAAAATAGACTGATCAATGCAGCCTGTAAGGTGGGGTCCTGAAGAAGGACCTTGGACTACTGGACACATAAAGAGAGTGGCATGCACAAGTAGTGCCCCACATATCTTCACTGATTTAGAAGGACAACATTCAGCAGCATCCATCTTCAGCTACTTCAAAGACAAAGATTGGTACCACCTTGAGGCGTGGAGATCAAAAGGGGTAAGGGGACAGAACAAATACACAACATCCACATAGTGTGCTAGGAGAATCATCCCTGTCCTGCTTGGTCCTACCAACAAACAACAACTTTTGACTTACTGAATGACTCTTGCTACTCTGTAGTGGGGAAAGGTCAGCACATCGCTTCAGCACTGCCTCCAGTAGCTTCTCCAGCTCTTCGTATGGGACTGGAGGGGAGCTCAGATGGTCCTTCCTGAACAAGTAGAGCAGGACAGCATACACATTCCCTGCTGGGGACATTCCACCTCGGAAGGCAACAGCAGCAGAAATAACTGCTCTTCCCCCAGCAATATACCTTTTCCACTTCTCTCCTGCACAGCATACTATGGTCACAATATCTGAAGAGTGCCTTCATCCACACGTGCACCCAAACACCCCCTCACTGCATTCACTGTTGCTCCCACTACAGTCAGGAAGCATATGACTGTACAGAGTCTTACGCTTGCTCCTGTCTATCCGGATGGGGCACAGAGTGACAAAGCCACACCAGCTGCCCTATGACCCTGCCTGGGACACAAGGTCCTCGCTGCAGCAGCTTGCTGCCTACCACAGCTTCATGCCCTGGCAGCCTTTGAGGTGGGTGGGATGCTCGCTCTGCTGTACCCACGCCTGTCTTAGCCAGAAGTCCCATTGCAGAGCACACTCACCCACACAGCCACAGGGAAGCTGCAGAGACCAACGTGGTATCAGCAGATCTATCTGAAGAAAAGCCTGCAAATACTTTACTACCTACCTCAGGAAAGCTGCCACAGCTCTCACAGCCTCCACTACCACCTCCAGCACTGGGCAGTTCACTGTCTCCATCAAAACATCAATGGCTTTTATACATACACCTCGGTTCGTGAACAATTTGATTTCTGCTGGTTGCCTGCAAAGAGGAAACAGAGTAGCAAAGAGAATAGTGTCAGAGTTAAGTAACTGTAGTGCCCTCTCCTCATTTCGCCAAATGGACAGCTGAGCTGTGTGGTTCCAACCATGCTTTTCAGCATTCAGAGGCAGCTGCTCTCAAGGAGGTAGTCTCAAACTTGTGCAGCTGGAGGGTTTGCTACAAAAAGTGAACTTCAGCAGGTCTGGAGCCCTACTATGATTTAAAAAAAACCCCACAGCCTGGATAGCTGTGTGACTGCACCAGTGAGCACTGACATGAAAAGCACAAGAAAAACAGGCTTTACAAAACACAGTGAACTCTCTAAGACTTTATGCCAAGGCCATCTGTTCTGGCATTTAGATCTAACATCTGGCATCTAGATCCTAACAAGTCTATGGGTCTGGAAGGGATTCATCCTAGGGTGCTTAGGGAGCTGGCACAAGAGCTGGCTAAGCCACTCTCCATCATTTATCACCAGTCCTGGCTAACTGGGGAGGTCCCAGATGACTGGAGGTTGGCCAACATGATGCCCATCCACAAGAAGGGCCAAAAGGAGGATCCAGGAAGCTATAGTCCTGTCAGCCTGACCTCAGTGCCAGCTGGCAAGGTTATGGAGCAGATCATCCTGAGTGCCAACAAGCAGCATGTACAAGAAAACCAGGGCCTCAGGCCCAGCCAACATAGGTTTAGGAAAGGAAGGTCCTGCCTAACTAATCTTATTTCCTTCTGTGACTGGGTGACTTGTCTGGTAGATGAGCGGAAGGCTGTGGATGTGGTCTACCTAGACTTGAGCAAAGCATTTGACAGTGTCCCACAGCATCCTCCTGAAAAAGCTGGCAGCCCATGGATTGGACAAGTACACCCTTTGCTGGGTTAAAAACTGGCTGGGTGACTGGGCACAGAGAGTGGTTGTGAATGGTGCTGCATTCAGTTGGTGTCTGGTGACCAGTGGTGTCTCCCAGGGATCAGTACTGGGCCCAGTTCTATGCAACATCTTTATTGATGAGCTAGATGAGGGGATTGTGTCTACCATTAGTAAATTTGCTGATGGCACTGGGAAGAAGTGTTGATACCCTGGAGCATAAGAAGAAGCTGCAGAGGGACCTGGACAGGCTGGGCCAATGGGCTGCAGCCAGTGGTATGAGATTCAACAAGGCCAAGTGAAGGGTCCTGCACTTTGGTCACAATAACCCCATATATTGCTATAGACTGGGGGATGAGTGGATGGAGAGTGGCCCAGCAGAGAGGGACCTCGGAGTGCTGGTTGACAGTTGGCTGAACATGAGCTAGCAATGTGCTCAGGTGGCACAGAGGGCCAACACCATCTTAGCCTGTATCAGGAATAGTGTGGCCAACAGGACTAGGGGTGTAATTCTGTCCCTGTACTCAGCATTGGTGAGGCCTCACCTTAAGTACTGTGTGCACTGCTGGGCCCCTCACTTCAAGAAGGATATTGAGGTGCTGGAGCGGGTCCAGATGAGAGCGACGAGGCTGGTGAAGGAACTGGAGGGAAAGTCTTATGAGGAGAGGCTGAGGGAGCTGGGGTTGTTCAGCTTGGAGAAGAGGAGACTCAGGGGGGATCTCATCACTCTCAGGCGGGGGCCAGGCTCTTCTCTCAGGCAACTAATGACAGGACAAGAGGGCACGGCCTGAAGCTGTGCCAGCGGAGGTTTAAGTTGGATATTAGGAAGCACTTCCTCACGGAAATGGTGATAGAACACTGAAATGGACTGCCCAGGGAGGTGATGGAGTCACCATCCCTGGAGGTGTTTAAGGAAAGATTGGATGCTGCACTTAGTGGTATGATTTAGCTGATGTCATGGTGTTAGGTCATAGGCTGGATATGATGATCTCAGAGGTCTTTCCCAGCCTCAATAATTCTGTGATTCTGTGATGCTGTAAAAGTTAACAGCTGCACTGAGATCAGAGCAGTTTTGACACATTGGTAGATGATGCTGAACACTAAAAGAAAAAAGGACACTCTTGGGACAAGAAATAGTATTGAACTAGCCCAAGTAATAGTCAAAACCAATTACCTACCTTACGAAAACAAAGTATATATTTCTTTTAAAAATCTCAATTCAGATTAAAAAGCCAGAACTTTGAATATTTTTTTTCCCAAAACAAGTCAGTGTTCTGCATTTCTAGTGTTTTGCAATCTTTTATTTCACGTGTGCATTTCTATCTATGATTTAAAGTAAAATAATTTTGGAAAGGGAATCTAAACTTTTCATCGTGAAATGTCAGACTAGGACTTTAAGGTTTGGAATCTCCTCCTTGCACACCTTTTTATTTCCTCTAAATTAAACACTGCCTGAATCAAAATGATTAGTTAATTATTTTTGTTGTTAAATTGGCATTTTCTCACAGAAGCCTCTTAGACATTTTATTTCCCAACTGGATTTAGTCATAAAACACTGAACTGTGGCATATAATTTCCAGGGGACTTCTGGAAGCAATGTTACTCACTTCCATCACTGCTGCTTTGCTGGAATGCAAACCCTAAGTACTCAACAGTAAGCAAAACCAAATGAAACTACTACAAATGGCTATTACACACATCATAAGCCTTCACTGAGTTACCTTTTAACAGTAATGCCTTCCCTACTCCTTTCCTTCCTTTCTTGTTACAACACCTTACCTCCTTCATCAGTGCAGAAAACAAGGCAGCTAATCCTGCCAGGTATTAAATGCCTTTGATTCATATTAAATTGAGGAGAATGAGATCACACAGCAAATCTCATGAACAGCTGCTGAAGTGACACTGAAGTTCTATGTGCTTTGGAGAGTCAGGCATTGATGTAGCTGCAGTTGCACAGCTCTTTTTCTGACAGGCAAGTTTTCAGTCAGGCAGACTTAAGAAGCAGTGGCAGTAAGATCTTGCTTCACTACATCTCTTCAGCTCCACTGATCCCTGCAATCAGGGCAATTTATGAGGGGAAAAATAAGGCTAAATGCCAATGCTCCTATTCTTCTTTCCTGCAGTGGAGTTTAGCAGCCCTGAGGATTGAGCCCCCTGGCATTTCTTTGTATTAATAAAAAAAAGGAAACAGCTCCACAATATGTAAGATATGACACATTATTTTCTAGTATTATCAAGATCTTTGCAACCTTTTATCTTTTTTTCCCCCTTAATTAATAATAATGCTTTATTAATTCTGTTTCCTTTTTTTAAAACGATTTGGATTATGTCTGCAAAAATGACTTCTGTACAGTGCTACTAATCAGCAACCCACGAGGAACTGTAAGAAGCAGCTTAGCAAGAGCAATCAAAATTCCTATAATACAGAAAGTAGAAGGGAAAAGAACCCAAACCAAATACACTTAAGAATCCACAGAGACAATTAGACAAGATGGTAATAAAAGGCAACAATAATGAGTATCTGTATCACTGTAGTAGGCCTAAATTTTCATCAGCTCTTCTGCTATATTTTTAATTTTTTCAGCTAAACACTTTTCTAAATTATCACTATATAAGAAGGATAGGACCTTTTGGAATGTCATTTTCTGCTCAATTATTTTGCAAAGAGACTATTATGTGGAGTGGACTGTTAATTAAAAGCAATTGAAAATTGTATTTAATTCTTGGGAATTATGAAACTAAAAGAGAAAATAGACTCTGGTTATTTTGGAGAAACAGGGGAACCAAGTGTTGCCCTCATTACAGTAATGCAGTCAATTCTTAGAATATAATGATAAATTATAATTCTGAAGTTTCAGATAAAGATCAACTTGCAAAGTTTTTGGGTTTTGTTTTTTGTTTTTTTTTTTTAATTGTACAGTTTTACTGAGCAACATTTGCCACAGTCCAGCAAGAAAAATTCAATCCTGTCTATGGAGGTAGTTGGTAGAAGCTGGAAGTAGATGAGTCTGTGTTCAGCCTTAGCCAGTGAAGAAAATCTTTTGCGGATATTGCCTTCTTACAACTACTATTACCAATATCGATCTCAGCTAACCACTGCGGTACACTGAAATCAATCCAGTTACATTCCTTGGAGTCACCTAAAACTAGAGCACTCCATTGTTGAATCAAGTCCATTGACTTGAAATAGCTTTATTTGCACTAGAATGTTAACACAACACAGAGATAGCACTTAAATGTTAACACAATACAGAGAGAAAAAGGGGCATTGCCCCCTCTCAGACACATAAACCTGCACAAAATAACCTGTTGGGGTTTCTGCTGAAAATAATAGGATCTGAAGGGAAAGAAATCCTTTCATCTATCTAGTTTCCTTTATACCCTGAAGGGTAGAGGGTGTGGGAATATATGTTTTACATATGAATTGATTTAACTGCAGAAGTATCATCATTAACTTGAACCAGTCCTGCCTGTTTCTGGGCTTGGTGTGATTTACTTGGCAGAGCTGTGGTATTTTAGTTTAGATGGCTCTTATCAAAAGAGAGACTATTTTGTAGTTGAACATCTAAAACATCCAGTGTGTGAACATCCAATGATTATGTGTTGCCATGAAGACAGAACATCAAGCACAACCACCATGCATCCCCTTTGTCTCTTCACTAGTGAGGAATGTTGTTGCTGTTTGTTGCACTTACCAGTAGTAAGGGTAGTAACTATTAAGAAATCATTAAAAAAAAAAAGTTTACTTTGGACTGCTTTAGCTGTTAGACAATCATATGTATGATTGTCTATAATGCCTTCTGTACTTTTGCAACTGAATCATATTGTCAGAAAAAAAGTGAGATAGCCCTGTGCCCCTATGTATACACCAAGAATTAACATCATGTATTTACTTCTAGCAAAGCAACAGAGAACTGCCTCCACTAAAATTCGATGGTGATAGAGTTGATGTCCATTTCTACCTCCCTATAAAAAAGATAGTCTTTTGGACAGTTAGAGTTTAGCTTAAGGTCGAGTTAAGGGACTGTTATTTATGCTATTCTATTTTATTTTATTAACCTATACATATTTGCATCACATTTTCATTCTTATAAATTTGCATGTATAAGCTGCTTGAATATATGTGTATATCAATACGTATTTATGCATAGATGTATATAACTGTATATACGCATTTATACAAGAGAATCTGATGAGTTGGTGTGTGGCCTGCTAACAAATAACTTTTTTGTTCCTCTCTTCCTCAAATAACAGTTTCATTTGTTCTGCCGTACCAAGATCCTTCCTTCATTCACTAATCCTCCTTTATTTATATCTTGAATCCAACAGGATGTACAGAATATTGTAGAGAGATTGAGACCAACAAAAAAAAAAAAAAAAAAGAAATCACAGACCTCCTGGATAAAACCAGTCTTCATGGATTAATGTCTTTTTTTTTTTAATTGTCCCACCTAAGTGGCTCCTAAACATCTTTAGTGCACATTCTATGTTTAATGTATCAAAATTAAGTAATACTTTTGCAATACAAAAATTTTTCAAAACCTAAAACAGCAACTGTATTCTGCTTGTACAGGGTACATTAAATATGTCAAAGCACCTCTGATTTCTTAAGATGGGTTTCATTACAGTTTAAAGCAAGGTCTCTTTCTAAACAGAGTATCATCAAACAGGTCTGCTGGTTCAGACCATTTTAATTAAAAATTATAATAATAAAAATATATCTTTGGTTATCACCATGTTCCTTCAGGCTGAATACATTCCTCTACGCTTCTGTTCCATTTCAGTACTTTTCTCTTTTTAGGCTTTTTAGGCTAGGTCATGGCTCTCAAGGCACATTCATCCCCTGAATCTTAAAACTATTCGCTGTCTTCCTGATCTGGACCAATTTATGCCTAATATTTGTATGGAGACAGCCACTACCATTAAAGGGAATAGGAACTCCTGACACGAAAGTTGCCCTAAGCATAAAGATCAAGTCTCCAGTATGTCACTAGAATGCAAAAAGTTAAACAAAATCAAAAATGGTTTTAAATTCTAGCTTGATACCATTGAGATGTAGTATATTGTGTGCTTCCTGAAAGTGAAAAACCTTTGTTAACTTGCATATTGATAATTCTAAGTTGTTTTGATTACATCTGCTGGCATAATGTTTACTTTTGTTATTTGTATATTTATTTTAACCAGATTATTCCACACCTGTTATCAAACTGAGAAGAAGACAGGCTGCTTTCTATGCAAATAGACAGGATTCTTATACTGCTAGCAAATACGTATTGTTAGTATTTACCTGTGTATTATTCCCAGGCAACACTGGCATGAAGAAGTAATTTGAAAAAAAACATTACTTTTACACATTTCAGTCTTTAAAAATATATTATATTAATAG
>JAAGNO010006357.1:0-13088 GCA_033439905.1 Ceryle rudis | reverse complement strand
TGTGGGGATGGAGAGCACCCTCAGTAAGTTTGCAGATGACACCAAGTTGTGTGGGAGTGTTGATCTGCTCGAGGGCAGGAAGGCTCTACAGAGGGACATGGACAGGTTGGATCAATGGGACAAGGCCAGTTGTATGAGGTATAACAAGGCCAAGAGCCGGGTCCTGCATTTCGGTCACAACAACCCCAGGCAGCACTACAGGCTTGGGGATGAGTGGCTGGAGAGCTGCCCTGCAGAAAAGGACCTTGGGGTGCTGGTGGACAGCCAGCTGAACATGAGCCAGCAGTGTGCCCAGGTGGCCAAGAAGGCCAGCAGTATCCTGGCTTGTACCAGGAATAGTGTGGTCAGCAGGAGAAGGGAAGTTATTGTGACCTTGTACTTGGCACTGGTGAGGCCTCATCTCAAATACTGCATTCAGTTCTGGGCCCCTCATTATAGGAAAGACATTGATGTGTTGGAACGTGTCCAGAGGAGAGCTACCAAGTTATTGAGGGGTTTAGAGAACAAGTTGTATGAGGAGAGGCTGAGGGAGCTGCGTATGTGTAGTTTGGAGAAGAGGAGGCTGAGGGGGGGACCTCATTGCCCTCTACAACTGCCTGAAAGGAGGTTGTAGAGAGGTGGGGGTTGGCCTCTTCTCCTTAGTAACTTCTGACAGAACCAGAGGAAATGGTCTGAAGTTGCAGCAGGGGAGGTTTAGATTGGATATTAGGAAGAAATTCTTTACAAAGAGTGGTGAGGCACTGGAACAGCCTTCCCAAGGAGGTGGTTGAGTCACCATCCCTGGAAGTATTCAAGAAATGGGTAGACCTGGTGCTTCAGGACATGCTCTAGTGGCAGGCATATAGGGGGTTATTTTGTGTTTTTGAAGTCATGTTTGATCAGGGTATTTAGGTGGGTTTTTTTGTTATGGGTATGGTTGGACATGGTGATCTAGGAGGTCCTTTCCAACCATGAATATTCTGTAACACTTCTCCAAAGTGAAGCAAGAAAAGCATCAAAGCACAACAGGAGCCAGACTTGGGAGCCAGAAGTATTCCTTGTTACCCAGTTTTCACAGACATGCCTGACTAAAGCAAGGCAGGAGCACAAGTTCCCATGAACAAACAGAAGAGGAAAGTGAACTTCAGCAGAATTTACACTAGTAGCCCAGATACTGGGCAAAAAGTGAGCAGAAGCAGAACCACTCCTTTTAGTCACTCAGTGGGATGAAACCCCGCTTAGCAGTCACCTCACATTCTGCTGCAAGAAAAAGCTGTGAAGTGGGCCAGGCAACGAAAAGGCCTTGTGGAACCCAGGCACCAGAAGTAGCCTCTGGAAGTGATGTGCTGAACTTCCAAATTGTTTCTACTCATACTGTAATTCTACTAATCCACCGTATTTCCTTTTTTCAATCACTGACCTTCTGAAGTAAAACACATCAGGAGAAAAAAAAAAGCCTTCACTGACTCATGCAGGGAGGAAGGGTTGGAGGAGTATTGCTGACTCATTCAAGAGTCACAAACCCACTTGCAATATGGTGCATTATAATGTCTTTGGGGCCTGGGAGAAAAGTATGAAGGACACCACTCTTACACCTTCCTGCAATCTCTCGTCTTTGGGCCCCAAACTGTGCCCGTCACTCTGGTTGTGCTGGGAGAGACAAGGGGCACTACAGGGAGAGCTACGTACCATTCCTGACACACTGCTGAGGGGAGTGGTACATCCTGCTTGGATGACACCAGAGTGTGGGGCTTGCTTACACAAGCGAACCCAGATACAAGGAAAAAACAAGAGGAAAGGTTCCAGGATGAGAACCCTTTCCCCACTGTGAGACAGTTTTAAATAAAACATCATTTCTAAGACAAAGCTCAGAGAAACAGAACGGGTGTAGTAGAAATGAGAGTAATTGCACAGAGTGTTCTCTTTGTTTTACAAGCATAAACACTGTAATTAGTGTTTCCCACATCCTGGTTTCTCTTTTTGACAGATCCCACACTGGCATCATCACACTGTTCTAGCATTGCTGCTTTTCCTTCTCCTTTTTACCCTGACACTTGCTAGAAAATTGACTATGACATTTCCAAAATTCAGCTCAAGGGCTCTCTTGGGGGAAATAAGTGGCAAAAACAAGACTCTGTCACTAGCACGACGGGATGGGAACAAGATCACAGAGCAAGAACAAGAAGCACGGAAGAAAACAAGAGGAAAAAAGTGACAGAAGACATTAATATTTCAACCTAGAATTTGTTTTTGCTGTTTGAATTTAGCTCAGATGATGACACAAGACTTGAAGCCGTGGAATTGCATGCTCTGTTTTGTCAGAGGCGCACTTAGCAAGAGTTGTCCTGCTCACATACACCTGGACCTTCCTAGCCTCCTGCTCTATCTACAACTGGAAGGAAATTTCATCTCCTAGATTTTCAAGGAAGAAGGAAAAGGCAGATATACTGGTGAATGCATGCACAAAGGGGACAAGCTGTGAGGTTTGGAAACAACCATTCTTCACAAGAATAAGGGAGATGTATTTGTTCAGCAACATCTTTCAAACACAAAGACTCTGTGTGTGTAGGTATTTGGTCTCGGATAAAAACTCTAAAAAGCAAAAGCACTACAACCTCCATTTTGGGGCACCAAACTCTGCCTGTGCAAGCCTGACGGGAGTATTCCCTTACCGTTTCAGTATTTCAGTGAAGAGCAGCAGCCCCTGTTTGTGCAATTCCACATTGTTCAACTGCAGGACGTCATGGAGACTCCTCACCAGAGATTCAATGCCTGTACATGTTCAAAAGAAGTCACAGAGAAGGCTTTTAACACTTCAAATTCCAGGATGGAAGCAAAATTAATTTCTAAAAGGAAGGAAGATTTGAAAAATTATTCTTCTGAGCAACTGCAGAAACAACTGCCCAAAACTGCTCCCTGATAATAGGCCCCAACCTCCACTGCTGGAGGTAAGTCCAGAAGAATGAACTTAGGTAACTTAGCCTTTCTTCTTAAATCCACTCTTGGCATGTCCACAGAAACACCTAATAGTAACTTAGGTAGTGTCTGTCATGATAACTGGCTATTATAACAAACGCACGGCCATCGGGAACTCATTAGGACAGTGATGCTGTGAATTCAAGCTATGCTGGACATCACAAACATGTCTGATAGGTACTCATTCTCAGTCCTTTATCCATCCTGACTGGAAATTGTGGTTGTGTGTAAAGCATTGAAATTCAGCTAGAGGCACAACAAATGCCCACAGTATTACTGCAGGCACTCTGTCAGAAAGGTTGATGACTCACCATAGACTGTGTGACACTTTGAGAAGAAAAGGCGCTCTTCAGTTAGGAGAAGCAGGCAGCAATACACCGACCAGATGAGAATTTCACTGTTGCACAAGAGACACTCAAAAAGAAATTCTGCAAAGACACAAATAAGACCACTCTGGTAAGAGGCAGTCTGCTCACAGCATGGCATAGCTGCTCCTAGAACTGAGAAGAGGAAGGAGAAGAAAATGAGGAAGCATAGCAACAGCCATGGGGAGAACGGTTCTATTGAAATGGCAGGAACAGAGAATGGAGTGGATGCTTCAGGGTATACTAGTCTTCAAAACAAGGTGACTGGAGAGCAAAGTCCCACAGGCAGGCATCTTCCCAGCACAAACCCAGTAGGCAGGAGCTTAACCTTGGCACAAATGAAAAACCACAAGGCAAGCTTTACCATGGATGCAGTGATCTGGTTTTTTTCTTCAGAACATTTACATCTGCCAAAGAATTTGTAAAATGGAAGCATTTCTGTCTTTGGGGATTACAGAGAAATAATAAACCGTTGCCCACAGCTGCATTCTAAAGCTAAATCCTAGGTGAAATTCTGTGCAAACTTAGTGGCATAAGATGGAACCCCAGAATGTTTAGGCTTGCATTTAAGGTCCTGCAAGAAGGACCCTGACCTCAAGGACTCGTCCTAATTCTTGTTGTGGAAACTACATTCTGCCTGTTGACAGCTGCTTCTATACTTTCAGTTGAAAACTTACTCTCCTCTTCTATTCCTAAAATCACATTAGCCATTTTTACTGGTATGAAAATGTCACTGCACACATTTACCATCAGTGGATTTCTTGCAGCCAGTCAGATTCCTAAAACAGTCATGGAATACTTTGATATTGGGAAATGAACGATAAGATGATACATTTCTTCACCTGGGACATCTGCGTGGATAAAAGCAGGAGCATATCTGCTAGGAGAGTGAACCAGCACTGCAGCCATACAGTGAGAACTTGCTGCCTGTAACATCTCATCTCTGGTCAACAAAAACTGTTGGGAAACAAGTTAAAATGAGAGAGGAAGTCAACTATGCAGATATGAGTAGGGAACAGCTTCCTATACATTTTAAAATTGAAAGCATAAATTAAGATCTATCTTTTGGCATGTATTTCACAAATGAAACTTACTAAGGCAAGATAAAACACTGGACCAAATGCACTCAAAAAAAAAAATTCAAAAATGAGAACCACATCAGGGAAGATTATGAGTAAGAAAAGCTCTGCCCCCATGCTTAGTCATGCTGTCACTACAAGTGCTGTATCAGACCTCATGTGAGTGAGTAAAATCAGATAAGGCCAGGAGTAAAACTTCCCCCTTCCAGGATGCAGGAATGAACAATGAGGTGATCCATGAAGGTGTACCCATTTCCAACGGCAGCCTCTATTGGGTATTGCCAACAGCATACCCAAGTGCCTCAGATAAAGACTCCACACAGGCCAGCAAATTCTTTACAGCTACCAATTATTCACTAGTACTTCAGCAATCACCTTTTTGAGAACAAGTGGCAGAGGATTTTCCCCTTCTAGAAAGTCAGGATGCTCAGACTCCTCCTCTGTCTTTGAATCATTCATAAGAATGGATACAAAATGGTCAGATTTCAGCAGCTCCTTTAACAAACCTGCAAAAGGGTAAACAAGTGAGCACCATAGTGGGCATAGCAAAAGATTATATTAACACAGGAGAATTTATTCCCTAGAACTTGTTGCCAACTTCCTCCCCTTTCCTGCACTCCTAACAAAGTCCCCCACCTCCAGTTTAGGAAGCTTCTTCTCATTGTGTCCTCAGATACTGCCATAAGGCCCCTGTCTTGCAGCCCCTTCTTGCTGATGCTTTTTGCTGGGTCTGATCTGCTCCCTCTGCCTTCTCAGAGACGTGCATGTGCACCAGTATATGATCTCAGGAGCACTCTACTCACAACATCTTCTGTGCTTCAGTACCCAGCCATTAAACAGTTTCTTAGAAGAGCTCTTGACCTGCATTTTTCTCCAAGCTACAGTCAGTGACCCAACAATAACCAGACATTTTCCCTGGAATACTTCCTAGAGAATTGGCATTTATCTTCCCCTCCCACTTTCACAGGCTTTTACTGAAACAGCTGTGTTATCTGTCTAAAGGACATCCACACACAAAAAAAAGCCCTCGATGTAAAAGTATAGAGCACTGCTACAGGTATTGATGCAAATCATGAGTACATGTCAGTACTGGGGTATTGTCTGAGCTACAGAATTCTACTTTCAAAGGAATCATCATCCATTTCTAGTAGCTGAGTAGATGATCTAAGGAGCAACCCAGTTTCTGCTTACCTTCTACAAGAAAAAGGAATTCCCTGGATGGATTACAAACAAACAATATCAGAAAGGCTGAAACTGTGCTCCCCAGCAAGTTGATATGTGCAGTCGGAAGCATAAGCACAAGGAAGTACCACTTCCATACTAGCCTTCTAACCTAAGTAACATCATGACCCACATCTGGAGACCATATTTGTTAGACTCCATCCCACTGCTCTACAAAACCCACCTGTCCATGCATAGCATTTGCATTTGGAACTTTTGAGAGATGGTCTGTTCCTAGGATGAAACTTCAAATTGAGAGAGGCCAGGCCACAGTGCAAACTCTGAAGAGACTCTGAAGATTAATCAGTGCTAGGCAAACATGGGTCTTGAGGGACAATGGAGGGCTGGGGGAGCTCAGCAGCAGGTCTGGGCCATGGAGTAACAGAAAGAATTGACCGCTTCAAACAAGTGGCAAAAATCTTCTCTAGGAAACAACCCACATTATAACATCTAAACCAGCCAAGGATTTCTTTCTAAGCCCAGCCTTGCACCTTGCAGCTTCCCTCAGCAATGCCTTACCCAAACAATTGACCTGCAGCTCCCTTGTCTGCGCATGCCCCAAGGTATTCAAGAAAATATCACACAGCCTTTCTTCAAAGTGTGCTGAGAGCCGTTCTGTGCCAAGAGAAGAGGAGTACAGCTTGCCATACAAGTAGCAGACAGCAGCCTTTATACCTTCATTTGGGTACGTCAAGCCCATCAGCAGATAATCCACTAAACCACCTAGCACGAGGAACAGAAACAGCAAACATTCACACCAAGGAATGAACTTTTTAAAAGCACCAACTTATTTATTTCCCCTGTAAACTCAGAAAAGCCCACCAGGCAGACTGGTGTATGCAGATTAATGAATGCCACAATTAGGTGATGTGCTCACCACCATCTGTCCCTCTGAGCAGTAATAAATGGCTAGAGGAACTCGCTGTCCACTATATGAAGATCCATCATTCCTGCTACTTCTACAAACAGCTAGCCTTGCTCACCAGACCCTTAGGGGTTGGACCAAGGAAAGAAAAACTAAATATATGTTGCCTGTGAGGCAGACCTACAAACCCCAGTTCACAGAGGCTGGTTTTACTAGGCTGGCTAAAAGCACAATGACAAGCCTGCTATGAAGGTACTGACTTGCAATGCAGGAGGACACTTCAACTTCCAGACAAGCTTCCTGTGTGACCTTCATGAACTGACAGAGGGGACGGGGGAGTGAATTCACACATATGTGTATTAGGGCTGTAAATATGGCCCTTCCACGGGGCATGAAACATTACTCACCGTGCTCTACCACCAGTGTATTGGCAAAACCCAGGATGGCATCTGCCAGCTTGCCCAAGAGAGTGAATGTGGGCAGGCTGCCTCTCATGGTAGTTGCTTTGCACAGCTGTAGAGGAGACAGAAAGAAAATGTCTCACTGGTGAGGACACAGTCCAAAGGCAGAAATGCACGCAAACCAGCAAGCTCTTGGCCATGCACAATCCTCCAGAATAAGTTCTTTTCCTAAGATGCATCCTTTTCACCACTTAGGATAAACCGCAGAAGACCCTGAACACACCATTAAGTCTCCAAAATGTCTTTTAATCAATACAAGAAATTTCTGTCTTGTTTCTCTTTTTCCTCTCTCCCCCCTCCAGCTCTTAGACAAGCAAAGGAACCAGGTGAACTTCTCCCCACTTTTTCTACTTCCTTATTTTCTCTATCCCATGGGACTATCACATACTTAGGACTGAAGACAGCTAGAGTGCACAGCACAGGCTGGAAAGCTCCTCATATCACTGAAACAGTAAAGTAGGAAAAGAAGACTGTGAGGAAGCCACACAGCTTCACAAGAGCAGCATGAAACCATATGGCTGCAAGGCATCATGGGAACAACGGGAAGACTCCAGGTTTGACACCAACACTGCCAAAATCACAGCAGGGGAGCTGGCACTCGGACATCCCACTGCAGCAGAGGCTGAATCCCAGTGCAGTAGATGCAGTCTTGCAGGGCCACTCATTCCCACTTTCTCAACCTCTGAAGGATTGAAAGGAAGGGCAGGGAATTAATCTTCACTGACCTCTTTTTGGCTTTCATCCAAAATGCAGCGTAAGTACTGTTCTGACTTCAGCTCCACTACAAGACACACCAGAACTAGGCAGAAAAAATGGGATCAGTAATGCACACCCAAGAGCACTCACAATCCATCTTCCACAGGGTTTTAGCAGACCAGTGAGCAAACAGCTTAGGTATTAAATGAGCACGGAGTGCTGAGAGAGCGAGTAACATCAGCATTCCCAGCACTCTTACTTCTGATAGCCCAGCCTAAGCTCTCTGCAGCAACATTACAACAGTTCCATTTGAGCTGCACTACAAACCATGCACGGAAATGAACTGCAAGAGACAAACTGAGCACCAGGACACCGAGTAAACATAAGGAACCAGGAAGGGAAGGACACAAAGCCACAACTTAAAGGCATAAAAATTCCTGGTAATTGAATAGAATGTCCTACAGTATGAAAGTTGCGCTTTAAAAACTTGTCTTTCCAGAAAATATATCAGAACTGAAACTGCTGAGTATCCTTAGATGCAGACTGAGAGCTCCTCCTTTGGCTGCTACTGTCCCTGAGGTTAACAGTGCAGTCTATAAGCCATTCCTCCCTGCTGCACTCATCCCAAACACCTTACTACAAAGCAAGGCCCCAGTCACCTTTGTGGTACTGTTCACCCACTCTGCCCAGAAAGGGCTGTTATTCTTGGTTCACTGCAGCTTTAGGAACTCTGTCTGCTCTGTCCTAATAAAAGGAAGCAACAAAAAACTAAGTTCACTGTCTGCACATCACCTAGAGTTTCCCTAAGAAAATCACAAGGTGATGCTGTCAGGCTGCCTCTGACTCCACACGTATACCTGGGGACCAGTTTCAGGGAGCAAAGTTCTTCTGGTATTTCTAGAACCTGGGCACCTGAATGTTCAGCAGATAAAGTTTTGACAATAGACTCCTTACTGAGACACTGTGCAGAACATTGTTCCATAGGATTTGGGAACACTGCCTTGGATGTCTCTTGCTGTCATAGCACAATTCACTTGGAAAACACACTCTTTTCATTTGTATTCTAGGAAAGCATTGTAAAAAACCAACAAAAAAAACCCACCCAGCAGACATTTCTAGGTTCACCAACTCTTGGTATATCCAGAGCAATACTAGAGGTTTATCTAGGAGACCTACTTTAGCTAAAGAGCTAAAGATCTCGGCAGAGGCATATCTTGAGACATGTGATTTATAGATGAACTCTCAGAATCTCTAGAAACTTTCAAGAGTTAGGTAACACTAAATTATAATTCCTCTGATTGAGAATACCCATCTCATGACACTGGTAACATGAGAGGAAGACTTCTCACCTTTTCAATACCATTTTAAGCAAGTGCCTGAAAACTGAAACCCCTCTGGAAGAAGCTGGTCACACCTCCTTTCATCTTTCATGGCTGGACACGAGGAAATTGTTGCATTGCTAATATCACTAGACTCAGCAGAGAGGAACAAAGTTAACTGGACTGCAGAGATTCCTTTAGTCAGCCCCGCAGGCATTTCCTTTAGAATTTAAATGAAGGATGCTTACAAAAAGCAGTCTGTATAGGTACATCCCAAATACTTTGTCCTGAGGAGAAAGCAGTAGATCCCAAAGCTCACTGAAGCCTACAGGAAGATTCCCATTTGCTTTGAGACTTCAGTCAGGTCCAAAGATGTCAAAGATGAGGCATTGTTTACCACTGCTACCCACCTGACACTAAATTCATGGCACACACAGAACCTGTGAGAGAAATGTTAAATATTTAAATCTGCACACACTCCCCTGCTCCCAAATATTGCAACAGTCCACTCGTCCCTCTTGCATTGGTAGAAAATAGATGCTCTTCCCAATTCAAGCAGTGTAGAGGCTGAGCACCTCATTATAGTTATCAGACAAGACAGAGCCTTCCGCCACAAGCTGTCAGTAATCAAGATGTGGCATCTGCCTCTCACCTTCTACAAATAGGTCCAGGGCGCTGCTGTCTTCCACAGTGTGCAACATGCCTAAAAGATAAACTACAATCAGTCACAGAACTCATTCCTGCTTGTGACCGTCAGTGCTGTAATGCCTTCTTGCAAAAACAGCTGCAAAGATTTTTCAGAACTATTTTGCTCTCCCCGCTTCACATGACACCAGCCTGACTTTGTCAGGGGAAGATGGATACTCCCAGTGAGTATTGCAAAAGGCACCTCCATAAGCAGGACACAGGGACACGAAGGCATTTGATTCTCTTGAATCAAATGTGCTTTCTAGTTGAATGTGCTTTATAGTTGAAGTCAATGGCTCCACCTATGTTAGTAAATATGTAACTGCTACTGTCACCACATTCTCTGCACATATCCAATACTGCACATCTGAAACAATACTCCAGAATGACAGAAGTTAAAGCCCAGCTGTGAGTTGTCCTTTCTATCTTCCATCATTCCAATTACCATGAACAGTCTTTTCTCTCCACAAGAGGGAGAAAATCCCAAGACCGAATTTGAACACCAGGTTTACACCGTGTGGAAACCATTTCAATATTAAATTGAACCGGAAGGCACCACTTTGCAAGTTATTTGCACAATGAGAGAGCAAGACTGGATATTTTAAAATACTCCACTGTCTCTACTACATCACAACAGATGAGAAACTCTACCTCCCAGCTCCTTCTGACTTCAAGTACCTACAGCATCAGGCAATGGTTCAGACAGTGACTTCTGCCACACCAAAGCACTTCTTTCAACATATCCAAACAAATTACCCCCCCATGACCTCTCAGAAATTCGGTCAGCTAAAGCAAGGTTATGAAATTGCAGGAGAAAAAATTACTTATTTCCTGCCTCATCTGCCCAATCCTCATTAGCTTCCTCACACTTTTGAAAAGATTTGCACACAGCATTAGTGAACATTTTAATATTAGCTGCATAAAATTCAGGCTTACCTGAAATTCACCATCTCCTCATATGCAAGATTGGACATAACACCATATTGTAACTCTCCGCACTACTATACATATCTCTGTTCTCTTAACTCTCTTTCTTCTGCCTGTGCTTATCCCAATACCGTCTCTTAAAAAATGAATGAATTTACCTAAACTTTCTCCACAGCACTGCTCAAACCTTTGGGCATTCCTCTTACACTCTTGCACCAAATAATCATTAATTCGTTCAAGCTCTATCCAAAATGTACACGCCATTCTTTGTAACACCAGTCTTAGAATGGGATTCCAACTGCTCTAGGAGTTACACCAAGCACAGTAAAATCCCAATGCTGCCCCTAAACCATCCAATTGTAAAGCTTCTTAAAGAGAGAGAGAGTTATTATTTAAAAGCAGACCAGCTCCCCCATCTTCGGGAGCATTTTAATGTTAGAGTCATACTGTGCAGAACTGACTTGGCCATATGCACCGCTTCCTACACATCTGTATAGGATTATATGTGCAGGCAGTGCTCAGTAAAAAAAATGTGCAATGGAGAGAACTAAATCTGCACAAAGTTATGTCTCTAACAAAGCTGCTTCCCACACAACACAGTATGCGATAGGAAATCAACTGGGAAAACACTGTTTGAATTATTTAGTGCGTCAAAGCAGGGAAGGACATTGTAAGTCACTTTCCTCCACAGAACAAGAATTATCTGTGATGTGCAAATGAGATCATGGAATTAAAGGAATCTGCTGCATTCTCCTCTGAAGGCACTCATGTTCATACCCTCCACCTTTCTCTTCCTCCTTTACTGTTCTCTCATTTAGACCATTATTTCTTCTCCATGAAGTTTTTAGACATTTCAAAGACCTTTCCCACAGTACTGCTATGCAAATTGGTAAGATATGTTCAAGATCACAGAGGCTTACTGGACAGGCACTTTCTGACATCCCACTGAACACTATTCTGCTGCGAGGCTGATACCCCACAAAAAAAGCAGGTATTACAGTCCTATGGCTACAAGGGCTTCTACAAATGGAAAGTGACAGTGTAAAAAAAAAAATGCCCTACATAGATTTGTGTTTTATACACTTGATATTAAATCCTGCAACATCTTTTTAAGCTCAAAGTTTCATTTCTGCAAGAATCTTCACACAATGCTACCGATCATCAAGATGAGAAAGCACCGAGGCACGAGACCAGAATGGAGGGCACTCAGGAAGAGCCATACACCAGGCACACCCTGTTCTCCAGAAAGACTTTGCACATATATTGAGATACTTTGGAAAACTGCAAGAGCTTTATGAACAAGTCAATTCTGCTCCTTGGGGAAATTAGGGAATTAATTAACATATTCTAAGTCAAATGACAGAACTCGCCACATGGAGTAATAACACACCTAACAGAGAATGGTGGAAGTATAGAATTAGATAACTCACATTCTTTTGCCCCTTTTTTTTTTTTTTTTTCCTTTCTTTCAAATGTGAAGTAAGCACACATCTATTCAAAATCAGGTAACTGCCTTCTCCCCGCCGCTGCCACACTAGGCCACAGCGGAGCTCTTACCAAAGAGAGTTCCTATCAAATGAATGCAGACCCTCTCATGAGATGCCAGCAGCTGGACAACTGGCAGGGCCTGCCAGGCCAAGGCATCGTGGAGGCGGGAGACGACGTGCTTCTTGCGCACCAGCTACGGGGCAGAAACAACAGCCCGTTAGCACTCAGGTCCGAGCCACCCTGCTGCTCCCCCCACCCGGGGGAAGAGCGCCACGGGGCCCGAGAGCCCGGGGCCAAGGTGATACGTCTCGCCAAGTCCCCGACCACAAACTTAGCGGGGGGGCGGTGCAGCCAGGGCAGCGGTCGGGGTGGGTATCGCCGAGCGGAGCTACTGTGTGAGGGGCCAAGGCTCGGCGGCGGCCAGAGGGGCAGGGGAGGAAGGGGCGGAGGAAGGGAAGGCAGGAGAGGAAGGGGCAGGGTCGATCGCTGCCCACCGAGGCGCTGCCGTCGCCCAGGGTCTCCACCGCGCACGCGAGGCAAAGCGGCGGGCGGAGCCGCAAGGCCCAGCGGGAGCCGTGCCCGCTGCCCGGCCGCCCACACGCCCCCGCCATCCCCCCAGCCGCCCGTCACCAGGCGCTGCCTGTGCGCGGGGGGCCCTCGGCCGAGGCGGGCGGAGGAAGGGGGAGGCTCCGCCCAGGGGCTCGCGGCCGCCTCACTTCCGGTCGCGACGCAGCGCGCAGCAGCGTGCTCTTCTCCTTCCGGTCAACGCGCTCGGGCCCAGAGAAGCGAGCGGGCCGTGCTGCCCAGCTCAGCCCAGGCCGCGGCCATGGTGAGCGGCGCTGGGAGTCGGCCTCCTTGGGCAGCACCGCGCCGGGGAGCCCTGGGCTGGGGGGGCCGCGGGGCGGGGTGGGGGGGGCCGGGGTCCCGTGCTGGGCGGCCCGCGGCCGCTCCGTGGGCGGGGGGGGGGGTGACCGGCGTCGCGGGGGGGGGGTGTCTGTGGTCGCCTTGGGTGCGGGTGGGTGGAG
>JAAGNO010006356.1:0-13468 GCA_033439905.1 Ceryle rudis | reverse complement strand
GGCGGGCCGGGGAGGGCCCAAGGGCGGAGCTGTCGCGCCGGTGCCGCCCCCCCGCCGCCGACAAGGGATGAGGTAAGCGGGGAAGCGGCTGAAATTGAAGCCCGGCGGCGGCGGCGGCGGGAGCGGTGGTGCAGCCCGGGCCTGGCCGGGGCAGCCCCGGCCGGGCGCGCCGCGCCATGACGGAGCGGTGCAGCCTCTGGAGCGCCCTGTCGGCCGCCGCCTGCTGCTTCTACCGCGGCTCCTTCATGCAGGTGCAGGTGAGCGGGGACCCGCGGGGACACGGCGGGACACGGCTGCCCCGGGCAGAGACCCGCCCCCGCTCCGCGGGTGGCAGGGGAAGGCGGTGGGTGCACGGTGGGAGCGGCGGGGGCACGGGCTGACCCCCCCGCCGTTAGGCGGCTCCGGGCCCCGGGCTGGAGAGCGGGTGCGAGGGGGTGGCCTCCTCGGGGAGCACGGAGCTGGCTGGGCTGGGTGCGGGCAGGGTGCCTGCCTGCGCTCGTCACGGAGGCAGCGAGTGCGAGGTGAGCTGAGCAGCGGGTCATGGGGCAGAGCTCAGCCCCCTCCGCAGCCGGGGCTGTCGAGTCAGAGCCGCCGGTCGCCCCAGACCAGCACTTCTGACAAGTCTCTGAAGGGACCCCTCACCTGCAGCAGACCTCGTGAAAGGGAGCATTTAGCATCCCCCAAAAGCCGGCATGTGCTGCGAGCATCACTGTGCACAGAGGAAAGACCGAGCCCAGATGAACGCACAGCTTCTTGGCCTGAGTCTCCATCTATATGCTGCACTGCACAGGTCTGACTGGTGGGAGAAAGCCGGGATCCATCTGTCACCTGTCCTCTAGTGCTTCCAGCACCGCCACTGTCTGGGCATGAGGCGAGGTGTCCTATTTTTGGACTGTGGCATTTTCACAGAAGGGGCACGGCGCTAAGAATTGTTTCCCTCATTTACTGAGTTAGCAAGCGAAGGTGTTTAGGATTGCAAGAGCCAAGCAGGCTCTGGTTGAAGCATACTGCAAGTTCTAAGGGAGCCAGCAGCCAAGAGAGCTGGCAGTCTTATTCAGTACTCCTGCTGAGTGAGGTAGGTGCTGAGCTTTAGAGATTATGCTGGGTAAGGCAGAGCCCAGAAGCAGCATTTCAAGTCTTGTCATGATTGCGGCTGATCTCAGTGCAAAGCCAGGGATTTTGATTGCTCGTGGGGGCGAAGAGGAAATAGCAGAAGTGCTGCTTCTCCTCATTGTCCAAAGACCACTGAGCAATACAGGGGTACATGCTCTAGCACCACAGGGTAATGGGGTGCTTTACAGTGAGATGCTGCCAGAACAAGGGAAAGACAGGTGAGCATCTGGCTTTCACACAGGGATGCAAGAGGGCATGAAGGGCCTTCCTTCCTAACCCCAGAAAGAGTTAAAAGTGAAGCCCTAAGTGCTCACCTGGCTCTGCCAGATCTTTCACCATCTATTTGTGTCCAAGCGTGCCCAGCAAACACACACTGAAGTCCCCATGAATGACTGGAGCGCTTCCAGCTGACAGCCGCATCCCTGCTCACCGCCAATGGCAGTGCACCCAGCCTGGGAAGCACTGACATCATTTCTGGCCAATAGCAGCTCCGAAAAGGGATGCAGCAGCAGTCGCTGCCGCCGTCTTGGAGTGAGATAAGTAATATATAGATGGATGAAAATGTGTGTATACACACACCCCATCACTGCACTGGAGACCTGCTCCCCCAGGGCAGCAGTAGCAGCACGCTCCACCAACCCACCACACAGCCTGAGGCACTTGTCCCGCCTTAGAGCACCCAGATGTTCCTGGCCATCAACCCCAGCTGCACCCCACCCCTGCCAGCCAGACGTAATTTCTCCAGAGCTGCCACAAAGGAGCACAGACAAGGGTAGAGGAGACCCTGTGAGTAGCCAGGACCAGTCCTAGGAAGGGCTTTGAAAGGCAGGACAAAGATCTTGAGTGAAGGTCTACCTTCAGTGGGGACTAATGGAAATGTAGCATAGCCAAGAGATGCCTTCAGTCACCTGTGGGCTGGATAGATGGGCTGGTGCCTTCTCAGAGGCCATTTAGATGCCAGAGTCATTGTGAGACAGGACAGAGGAACAAGTGATTTCTTTTCCATATGGATAAAGATCAGTAGGACGGACTGGCTCACAGCAGGGCATGCAGACTAAGAGCAAGCCCTTAACAGCTTGAGGGTTGTTTTTGCTGGGATTTTTCTCACTGTGATCACGCAGGATGGACTAACCATTCTCAGGTGGTACCTGGCAGCTGGACTGGAGAGTGCAGCAGGGGGTGGCAGGACACAGACCGGTTCTTGGGTTTGCCATGATGCTGGCTGTCTCTCAGCAAGGGTGTTTGCTCTGAAACACTTCACCCAAGTAGCCCATTGCCAGGTGCAGAGAAAGCAAAGAAACCCCCTCACACATTTCTGGGGCTTTCCCAATACACCTGCTCCCAACAGCTTTTTACTTCCTTTCCTCCCAGTTCTGCTTCACAGGCCCTACAGCTGCTCTGGCAGCCAGAGCAGGGGTGGAAAACTCCAGAAGGGCCTGGGATTTCCCTAGCAATGGTCCCAGCACAGGGAGGGCAGCAGGAGAGCAGCAGGGAGAGCAGATGCGCTCAGCGCCCCAAGGTTAGTCAGATGTTATCGGCAGAGGAGCAGGGTGGGGTGCAAGTACACCTTGCTCTCCAAGCTGACTTCATCTGCAGCTGTGACTCCTCCACATCTGGGAGGGGATCGCAGGAAAGCACACTGAAAACCACTCCTGTTTCATGAGATTACCTTTGCAAGGAGAGCTTTGAAGCTCTCCTTACACCAAGCACAGCATCAGCCACCATTTTACATGTACCACAGGTGTCAGCACCCTCCATCCCCCCGTTCTTGCCCTTCCCCTGCCAGTTCCAGTCCTTGCCCCTTGGCTGGGACTGGAGGCACTTCCTCCCTCCAGAAAGCACCAGGAAGAATCAGAGAAGCAGGCAGGGATGGGGAGCCCTGGGAATTGCCTCCTTGGGCATGGCAGCACCAGAGGATTCCCCAGCCCCAGGACTGGGAAATAGCCCATCAGGGTGCAGAACATGATGGAGGAGCTCTCCTTTTTCCAGCCAAGCCAGCTTGGCTGCTGGTTAGGATTCCTCAAGCAAAGCTTGGCATCATCTCTGGCAACTCCTGAGCTGGTTTGTCTGGTGTGGCTGGTTCAGAGAACCACTCTAATCCCCATTTCTTCCCACTCAGCTGGAAGAGGCCTTGGGGCTCTCGGTGCAGCAGGCCAGCACCACACACTCAAGCTAGGTGCTAGCGGAAGACAAGGCTTTTTCCCACACCCAACCCACTAGTATGCAAGACCTCCCATCAGGCTGTGCATCTTTTGACGTCCTCTTGGCGCAGCTGAGAGTGCCAAGCGGTGCCCTTTTCAGCGTGGCGCTCAGACATCCGCTTACAGGCTCCTGACAGCGCTCGGCTGGCCTGTGCCGCCTGGCCATGCCATGCCGTGCCTCGCCAGCGCCCGCGCCTCGGCGCCTGGCCAGCTGGCAGCTCGCGAGCCGGTCTCCTCTGAGACACGCTACCAAGCGGAGCCGAGGAAAGTCGATCGCTGCTGAAGGGCTCAGGGGCCAGAGGAAGCGCGGCCCTCCACAGCACGTGGTTTTTTTTTTTTTTGTGCCGAGGCCTCATGGCGAGCCCAGCTCTGGCACAGAGAGGGGAGCAGCCAGGTGATTTTGGTAGTGACTGGTGCGTGTTGGAAGAGCCCAAGAGACTCACGAGGACCGGTCCCCAGAATCACATCACACCAAGGAAAAGGGCTCCCCATGATCAGTCTCCTGCTGCTTCCATTGCTATCAGAACCACAGTCGCTCCTAGCAGTGGATTTTTGGTGGCCATGCAAATCAGATGGGATCTCATTGTCCAGCCAAGGAGCCAAAGGGACAGCATCCTCCACATGGCTGGAAAAGGTGGCTTGTGGTACCCTCTGCTCACAACTGGCTTTTCTCCCCCGTCCACAAGATGCAAAACCTCCCTCGCCTCCCCCAAACCTCCTTGTTCTCTCCTGCTAGCTTAGCTCCTGGCATGGATGCCAGCCGGCTGCCGCCCAAATCTGGGCTCAGAGACGCCGGGCACTGCTCAGCTGGGGTTGTATTTGTTATCCTGTGCATATGCATGGGGAGGATTTGGGGGAAAACCCAGATGTACAATGCTGAGCAGAACAGGCGCTAATCCCCGCTCCAGGGGCAGCACGCGGAGTGCCGGTTCCAAACCGCTCCCACCTCAGCTCCAACTGCTTTAGCCTGCTCCCGGGGGGTCCCTCCCTGCCCCAGAGTTTGGGGTGAGCCGCAGCCAAGGGTTCCCCACCGCCGCTGGGCCAAGCCAGGTCTGCTCAGTGGCAGTGGATGGGTTGTCATGGAAACGGCATCTGCTCAGCCTTGGCCCCCCGGGAGGCAGCCGGACCTCGGCAGCATCCGCTGGCTACCATTTATTTTTAATAGGGTTCAGCAGCACCGGGTGGCTTTGTCACCCTGAGGGCTCCAGAGCAGCAGTGAGTGCTCAGCTCCCCATGATACTCGGTCAGGAGGGGACAACATGTGTCTGATGGTTCAGGGCCTCGCAGCTCCAGTGAGCTGGACCCTCTAATGGGGAGGGTAAACACAGTCTGAGCAAGTCTGAGTTCAGTCTGAACTGTTTCCACAGGCTGCTTCCACTGTCCCAGCACCTTTAGACTCAATAGCAGTTGGGAAGAGTGGAACAGGGGCAGGTCCAGGCCAGTGAGGGCAAGCCCTGGAGAGAATGGTCCATCACACAAGCCCTTCACAGTCTCCTTCCCCCTCTCCAGGCTGGAGCAGAGTGCCTGTCTGCCTGACTTGGCTGATGAATGCAGCTACCTCGGGGGATGGAGCACCTGCCCTGGGGAAGCAGGGGGAGCTGGCCTCAGGCTCCTGCTGAGGGATTCAGGGGGGTCCCAGGAGCACCCTCAGAGCAGCACACTGTTCTACACTTCCCCCTGCTCACAACTGCTAGAGGAGCTGAGGGAATCGATATGGGACCTAGAGGATGAGGTGCTGGGCAAAGGGGTCAGCTCCAAGGCAGGTCCCTGACGCGTTGGCACAGGGCTGCAGCCCCCAGGGCTCTGGGCAACCAGCTGCCTCACAATGCCAGCCTGCTCCTCAGGCAGTGCCAGAGCAGTGTCAGCAGGGTTTCAAGCCTGTACCTGTCCTCTGAGATGCCAGCAGCATCCTGCCCTAACAAGCACCAAAGAACTGGGCCAGCCTACAGTGCCTCCTCACACTGGCATTGCCACCAGAGGTGGAGCCAGGCCACAGAGCCACCGTCACTCATGGGAGCAGTGGAGCAGGACACCCCAGTAGCCCCAGCCAAGCTCCCTGGTCCATGGCAGTGACACACACGTGTCCCTTGTAGGACAGCAGCCATCTGGGATGTGGGGGGAACCCAGAAGTCCTGGCTCCACCACACAGCGCTGCCAAGGTGCTAGTATTGGCACCATGGCAGGACTCACCTCGAAGCTGCTGTGCCAGCTGGGGGGACTGGCCACACGTGCAGAGCATGCAGGAACCCTGACCCTGTGCTGGCCTCCCCAAACAAGCACCGGCTTCACCGTGCCAGCAGCTCGGCACCCTCGGCTGCCCTTTGGGAACGCTGGCCAGGCAGTGGGCAGGGAACAGGGTTGGCTCCAGCCAGCGGGAGACATGACGCCATCCCTTATCTCTGGGGGGAAGGGAGGGGGCAAATTGCATCCTCCAGGCTCAGGTGCACCAGTGCTGGTAAAAGCTAATTTCGTGCCGGTAAAAGCTAATTTCGATGCAGAAGGTTCCCTTCACATTTGTCATTACTATTCACGCCACCATCAGGCTAAACATAGTGAGTTAACCCTTTGGAGGGGGGACCACGGTGGATGATAAAAGGAGGAGGAATAAGGCAGGCTTCCCCCTGGAGGAACAATTCCCATAGTGGTTTGGCCCTGGAGATGTTTGAAACGGAGCTGGGGCAGGTTTTCTCCTGCCCAACCACATTCAGCTCTGGGCTGAGGCAGAACACTCTGGACAGGGGACGTCAGGCACGATGGAGACATAGCACCAGGAGACCCTCCAAGTGTCACCAGGACCTGATCGTCAACAGGCACATTACTCCACCTGCACCCTTTGCCACAAGCAGGGATCCTCACAGCTCAGTTACCTGTCCCCTGGGGACAGGTCTGCTCCTGGCAGGTGGCATCACCAGTGCCCATACCATGGAGGGTCCCACAGTCCTCCCATGGAGACCCTACCAGCCCATCTCTGGGTCAGCCATTGCCTCCTCAGGTCCTGCACTGCTGCACTGGCTGATGCTTTCTCCTGCCCTGTACAGTTCTCCAAGGAGAAATACATCCTCGACTCATCACCGGAGAAGCTTCACAAGGAGCTGGAAGAGGAGCTGAAGCTGAGTAGCACTGACCTGCGCAGCCACGCTTGGTACCACGGCCGCATCCCCCGGGAGGTGAGGAGGGGAAGGTGGGTGGCTCCAGGCACCCTTTGCTTGGGTTGCTTGGGAAGAGCACCCTGAGGATACACAGAACCACCAGCCTGTCCTGGGAAGCCTCTGGGCAAAGGCTTCATTAGCCCTGCGCTGCCTGGTTTTGCCACTGGAAATGCCCCCCTGTGGCTCAGAGCCAGAGGGAAGGGGAACAAGCCAGTGTGTCAAATAACAGCCCAGTGGAGCATCCACCCGTGCCCCCTGGTCCACCCAGTGTGGCTGTGCCTGAGCCACTGCCCTGTCCCTTGCCAGGTGTCAGAGAGCCTCGTACAGAGGAATGGCGACTTCCTCATCCGTGACTCACTCACCAGCCTGGGGGACTATGTGCTGACGTGCCGCTGGCGCAATGAGCCCCTCCACTTCAAGATCAACAAGGTGACAGTCAAGTCCAGCGAGGGCCATACCCGCGTCCAGTACCTCTTTGAGCAGGAAAGCTTTGACAATGTGCCTGCCCTCGTCCGCTTCTACGTGGGCAACCGCAAGGCCATCTCCGAGCAGAGTGGAGCCATCGTCTACTGCCCCATCAACCGCACCTTCCCCCTGCGCTACCTGGAAGCCAGCTACGGGCTGGCTAACGGCAAGCATGGGGGACCCCACAGCCCCACCACCCAGAAAGGGGGACACATCAAGAGGAGGAGCATCACCATGACAGATGGCCTGACGGCAGACAAGATCACCAGGGCTGAGGGGTGCCCGACCAGGTGAGCACACAGTCTTGTCCCAGCTCAGCTGAGCTGAGGACCAGCCCCTGGGAAAAAGACAGGGCCACACTCGGTCCCTGCTCACTGGGTGTAGGGCAGGGGTTGGGGAACAGGAATGGAAGAGAGAACAGCAAAAGTGTGGGCAGAGGAACTGGTACCCAGCTGGAACTGGGGTTTTCTCCCAGGCCATCTGCCAACCACACTGAGCTACCGCAGCAGACACCCAGTGAGCAGACTCAACTTTAGCATCGCAGGCTAGAAGCCAGAGAGTGTTTTACATTCACCCAGTCCAGGATTACCAGCATGTCAGGGCTTGTCAGAACCAGGGAGCCAAGCTTTCCCAGGCAGATGCAAGGGGAGAGTCAGTCCCAGCCACCAAGAGGGTATTTGCTGGTTTGTTTCTAAAGGGCCCTTTTAGTTTTAGGGCCCTTTCTGTTCAGCTGGAGCATTTGCAGGGAGCTACCAAGCAAAGCTGAAAGCCTAACGGGCAGGAGGAGACTGATGGAGCTGTGCTGATGGGGGTCTGCACAGCCCCCAGATCACAGCCTCCACATGGTTGATCTACTCACATTGACCTTGGAGCAGTTGGACTTCTCCAGAGGTGAAGAAAAGGAGATTTCCTTTGCACAACTTGTTTTCAGCATCCCTGGGCCCAGCAGGGAAGGCAGAGCCACACAGACAACCTCACATGCAGCAGCTGAGAGGGGACCCATCTACTCCTGCCCCCCCAGCAGAACACAGTCTGTCTCACAGCCTGTCACTGAACCAAGCCGCTTTCTCCTTGCCCTGACCTTCTCAGCCCAAGGGCAGTGGGAGACTGCGCCAGTGGAAAACAGGCAACCAACTGTTACAGCAGGGAAAGGGAAAACACTCAGACTTCCAGGAGAGTGTATCTGTTTCCAGAAGAAGAGCCTAGATCCATCAGTCTTTCCTCACTGCTCACATTTTCCCCAAACCCCTTCTCACCACCAGAGCTGTCCCATCCTCCTCACTCCATAGAGGCACAGCACTCGAGACCAAGCACATCACAGCAGCCCAATCCTCACCGTGGCAGGAGGGCAGTAGGTTACCTGCCACACCTCCTGGCAACCCTCCCTGCACTCAGTTCCCCACCAGGCAAAGCATCTTTTGCAACACCACTGACACACAGTGTTTGCATCAGGCCACAACCGCTGCCCCATCAGCCCAAGCCCTCCTTGCTCACTACGTAGCTCTCACGAACCCAGGCACCTCAGCAGGCGCCTGCTGGGCTCTGAGTCCAACTTCCTGGGATTTCCACCTCTCCTAAGCCTTGGGTCAGAGCAACGGCTTACCATCCCAATGCAGATCTCAAGTGGAAATAGAGTAACACACCCAGCATCAGATGCCACCATGCAACACAGCCCTAGAAAACTACCCCCTACAACTTCTTTGCTATGGTTACTTCCCCACATCACCCTGAAACTGAACCAAACCGAGCTGAGTCAAGTCAAGCCACGCCATCCTACCTTAACATCAGGACAGCCCTCTCCTTTGCTCCGTAGTTGGGGAAGGAGGGTGGTCTCTGCTCTTCACAGGTCCTGACCCTTCCTGCTCCCAGCTGCCTGCAGGCTTAGTGCTCCAGATGAGCTCATTACGGCTTCAGCTCGTTACTGGTAATTGTGGAAGGTGATGGCCTGACAGGAGGTGATGGGGCAGCAAACCCTCAACCCAGGCCCTTGCCCTCAGCCCTGTGTGCCTGGACTAACCTGCCCCATCTGTCCCCCCTCAGCGTGTCCCTGCCCCACCACAGAGACATCATTCGCAACTGTGCCGTCAGTGTGGACCAGATCCAGGACCTGCACTCCCCGATGTCCCCCATCTCCGAGAACCCAGCATCACCCGCCTACAGCACAGGTAGGCATGTCCCCTCTTTCCTGCTGGGGGCAGGGACGTGAGTCAGGCTGGGCTTGGCACAGGCGTGATGCCAGGACCTGGGGAGGGGGATGGAGCTGGCTGTAACCAGCGAAACCCTGTCTGGCTCTTTGCACAGCAAATACAACTGTCCTGACAGAGGCTGGAGCTGAGGCTGGGACCCCAGCTCATCCTCAGCCACATCACAGTGCAGCTGTCCGTGGACCAGCTGAGCCCATTTGGGCAGCAGGGCTTTTCCTGAGCTCTGTGTCCCCAGGGTGCTCCACCCGTGGTTCCCACGCGAGTGTGCATCTCCAGGCTCTGGTAACAGGGTCTCCTCTGCTCCCTACAGTTACACGGCTAAAGCCACACACCTGCCAAGCAGCCGGGGTTGCTCTGGTCTCTCCAGTCATAAGAAGGTCCAGCGAGCCCCAGTTGTGCCCAGGAAACAACAGCAAACCTCTGCCAGACCCTGCCCACAGCAGCCACTCGACTCCCTGCCATGGGTACGCCCGTGCCTCCCCCTCTCCCTCTGTGAACAGCTACAGCGACCCGGACACGGGGCATTACTGCCAGCTCCACCCCACCTCACCCATCAGCAGAGACCGGCCAGCTCATGACACCAAGCAGCTGCCAACAAAGAGCTACGTGGAGAGGCTAAAGGTGGAGGAAGGACAGAGAGGGACTGTGGAGAATGGCTCCGGGGAAGCAGAGGCAGGGCAGAGGCTGAAAGGAGAGCTGGACTTCATGGGCTTTGTGCCCCCTACCATGGAGACAACCTCCTCCTTCAACCCAGCAGCTTTCCAGTCCCTGCTCATCCCCCTGGAGAACAAACCCCTGGAGATGGCTGTGCTCAAGAAGGTCAAAGAGCTGCTGGCAGAGGTGGACGTGAAGACACTGGCCAAACACATCACCAAAGTGGACTGCCTGGTACGGCCGGGGCCAGGCGGGAGGGACGGGCCCTGCTGCCCTCCGAGCACTCCAGGCTGGCAGGGGATCAGAGCACCCCTGAGCATCAGGGCAACCCCGAGCATTGGAGCATCCCTGCTGGGCTCTGCCATGCTGCATCAGCTGGGGCAGGGAGAGGCTGGGCTGGGGCAAGAGGCTGCCAGAGGATGCTTCAGCCTCTCCTCAATTAACAAAGGTCTCATCAGCTCTCACCTTTCTTGACAGGTCGCCCGGATATTGGGTGTGACGGTGGAGATGCAGCGGCTCATGGGAGTGAGCTCCGGCATGGAGCTGCTCACCCTGCCCCATGGCCACCAGCTCCGCCTTGACCTGCTGGAACGGTACGGCACAGCACGGCAGAGATGAGCCCACCGGGCTCCCCTGCACGGCACAGCCTGGCTCCCTTGGGGTGTCCCCAGCTTGGCACGGGGTGGAGGGGTGTCCACTGCACCTCTAGGGGTGGAGGAGCCCCAGCCAAGCCTCAAGAGCATCCCCAGCCCCCCCATGCTGACCCTGCTCTGCATCTTCCCCCATGGCAGGTTTCACACCATGTCCATCATGATCGCCGTGGACATCCTGGGCTGCACAGGCAGCACAGAGGAGCGGGCGGCCCTGCTCCACAAAACCATCCAGCTGGCTGCCGAGCTGAAGAGCACCATGGGGAACATGTTCAGTTTTGCGGCCGTGATGAATGCCCTGGAAATGACGCAGGTATAGGAACACTCCCTTTGTCCTCGTGGCCTGGGCTCAGCACCCTCCTCACCGAGAACACATCTCTCTCCACATCCCACAGGCTGCAACACCCACTGGGTGGGCGAAGGGGGGAAAATGCCCAGAGTAGGAGGTGTAGGGCCACATCCGTTGGGGTGTAAGCAGGGAAGGGGAAGAGACATCCCCTCCACAGAGCAGAAGGCCCAGTCCCGCCAGGATACAATTGTTTTTTGGTGGTTGGGCTTTTTGTTTTGTGCTGGGCTGTGTTCCTGGGAGGAAATGAATCTGCCCTCCGGTACAATACAGTCTGAAGGCTGTGGCAGCAGCGTCTCTGGGCCACACTGCTCCCTTTGGAAGATGAAAGGAGATTAAAATTCAATTTTAAATCGAGCCCAGCTGGGAAGTCTGCTTCCTGCCTGCACAAAGGAGGTGGAATGGCTGCCCCCTCCCTGTGTCTCATCTTCAAGGCCACTGCGACGTGGGGAAGCTGCTGTCCTGGGGCACAGGGAGGGAGGAGAAATCCTGAAGCCAGCCTCTGTGCCAGGGCTGTGCCATCTCTGGCCATGAGCACTGGTTGAGGAGGCTTATTCGGGGAGCAGCATGGCTGGGGGCCGTGGCTTCGAGGCCAGGCTGTGCCCCCATGGGAGCACCCTGCAAGCATGGAGCTCAGCACCCGGGAACTGCATCGCCCCAGCACCATCCCAGCACCGTCCCATCTGCCCCATCTGCTTTCAGATTGCCCGGCTGGAGCAGACCTGGATGGTGCTGCGGCAGCGGCACACGGAGGGCGCAATCCTCTACGAGAAGAAGCTGAAGCCGTTCCTGAAGAGCCTGAACGAAGGGAAAGGTAACGGGAGCAACTCCCCATCTCTCATCTGCCTGCTCCTTCCCACTTCATCCAGGCACAGCCTTGCTGGAGTGGGACACATTTGAGAGCTCTGACCCTCTCTCAGACAGTGCCAGATGCTTCCCCTCTGGCTGCCAAACCAACCCAGCACCCGGCAGGGCCTGTTTGGTCTTGGCTGCCCCTTCCTTCCCAAGGAAGCATTTCATAACTAAATAAAACCAGCAGCTGGGCACAAACACAACTCGGCCGAGCCAAACCCTCGCGCTCGCACGGCGGTCTGTGCCAAGCTGAGGGGACAGGGCGGCCAGTTGGGGAAGATGAAAAACCACCTCTCTCCCACACCCAGCCCCCTGTGCTCGTCAAACCTGCTGCTCCTTGCAGCCCCAGGAGATGCGGACACAGCCTGAGCAGGGACAGCAGCGTTCCCCTCCCAGCACAACCCGAAAGCCCAGCTGGGAGGAGCTGGTGTCGAATGAGGTGATCGCCCCAGGCACAGCAAAAATCACAGAGCCACAGCCACTGCTGTGCTGCAGCTGAGCCTTAAAGCCTCTCCTGGGAGCGTGGTGGCAGCCTGGCTTTGCGGGGCTGTGTGGCCACACGAGTGCTCCACAGGGCTGGGGCAGATGGGGAGGGGGATGCAGGGGCTCAGGGCTGTGCGGGGTCCTCAGGGTGCCTCTCTCCACAGAAGGGCCGCCGCTGACCAACACCACTTTTCCCCACATCATGCCTCTTGTGACTCTCCTGGAGCGGGATGAGGCTCTGACAGACAGCCCCGAGCCCTGGGAGACCACTGATAACGGCGTTGAGGTGGTCATGGCCCACCTGGAGGCGGCGAGGATGGTGGCCCACCATGGTGGGCTCTACCACACCAACGCTGAGGTGAAGCTGCAGGGTAAGCGATGGGGACAGCAGAGCCCCTTTCCCCCTGCCACATTCCCAGGGTGCGGCTCCAGCCCACCACCAAACAGAGCATCCCATGGGCAGAGGATCCCCATCCCAGGAAACTGACTCTCCCTCTCTGCAGGTTTCCAGGGCAGAGCAGAGCTGCTGGAGGTCTTCAGCACTGAGTTCCAGCTGCGGCTGCTCTGGGGCAGCCGTGGGGCCGAGAGCAGCCAGGCTGAGCGCTATGAGAAGTTCGACAAGGTCCTCACAGCCCTGTCCCACAAGCTGGAGCCAGCAGTGCGCTTTAGTGAGCTGTGACCCCCCCTGGGTGCTGGAACACCACTCAGGTCCCAGCCTGCCCACCCCCAGTGGCTGAAGAGCAAGGGATGGAGTCAGGCATCTGGCACAAGGAGAAATGGCCCAGAAAGGTGCTGGAGATCAGCAATTTTGAGACAAAGAGGAGGAAAAGCAGCCACTTCCCATCTACCATCCACCTCCTCAGGACATGACAGGCCAGGAGGTCTGCATCGCTGCCCTAAGGGATGGGGACAGTGTCTGGCCACCATCCAGCCCCACCAAGGTCCATAACTACATGGTGTGCCTCACCTTTCCTTTGGTGTCATGCCTTTTCCATCTCTGTCTTGCCTACGGCCACTGGATCCCGTTGTAAATACATTTTCTCCATCACTTCTCAATGTACAGACCTGTGAAGGACGGTTCATGTTGTAAATAATTAGGCTCATTTGTTTCACCTTGTAAATACATGTACATAACTCATGAGTTCGGTTCTTACATACAATAAACTTTTATGCTGTTCCTCAAGGGAATCCCCTCTCCCGTGGGTGTCATTAAATGAGGCCCCCGGCCCCTCCCCGGGGAGAGCAGGGCCCGGGGAAGGGACAGGGAGAGGGACCACCACCGTGCTGAACCCAGCCCTGCCTGGCCCCAGCAGCCCCGTGGAGGCCCGGTGCCAGCCCTGCGCTGGAAGGG
>JAAGNO010006355.1:0-11464 GCA_033439905.1 Ceryle rudis | reverse complement strand
GCCTCCAGGTACCGAGCAGCCGGGCATGGAGGCGGAGGCGCAGGAGCTGGCGCTGGGCTGCGGCGGAGAGGGCGTCTCGCCGGCGGCGGGGAGGTCTCCGGAGGGCGAGGAGCTCCGGGATCCCCCGCCCGCCTCCGTCAGCAACGGCGGCGACGCGGGGAGCGGGCGGGAGCTGGTGGAGCTAAAGGTTATTTGGAACAAGAACAAGTACGACGTGAAGTTCTGCCTGGACAGCACGGGGGCCGAGCTGAAGCAGAAGATCCACTCGCTCACAGGTCTGTGGGGCCGCCGCTGCCTCCCCTGCCTCGGCCGTGCCTCCTCCTCCTCCTCCTCTTCCTCCTCCTCGCGCCGCCGCGTAATCGTTATTCTTGCCCCTTAGGCCTCCCACCTGCTATGCAGAAAGTTATGTTCAAGGGACTTCTGCCAGAGGAGAAAACGTTGCGGGAAATCAAAGTAACAAACGGAGCGAAAATAATGGTGGTCGGCTCTACTATCAACGATGTTTTAGCAGTAAATACACCCAAAGAAGCTGCTCAGCAGGAGGTCAAAGCTGAAGAAAATAAAAAGGAGCCGCTTTGCAGACAAAAGGTTATTGCTGTGTCCGTAAGGGCTGGCGTGGGGGAGCTGCGGGGCTCTCTGCGGCTCCCTTTGGGTCCTGTTCCTCCCGAGGCAGGCTGGGGTTCCTTTCCCACAGCCAGGCGGTGGCAGGGCTCCGCTCAGAGCCCCAGCAGCGGGGAAACGCGTGGCCAGGCAGGGGCTGGGGCTTTGTAGGACACTGCTTGTGCTGGTGCCAGGCACAGCCCAGCATTTCGGACAAGAAACGGTGAACAGCCCGAGTGTCCTGTGGTCGTTAGCTCGAACGCAGTCTAAATTAATTATATCTGAAAAGTAACTCATTTTTGTTGGCGGAGAGGAATTCGATCTCCAAAACCTGCCTTTAAAATGGTCACCAAGAGAGCAGTTCCCTCGGCTGAAGGGATCGTGGATGTTGAGCATTCCTCTCGCTGCCCCCGAAGGGAGCGCAGGCCAGCGAGTGAGGCCTGCTTTGGTGGCAGTGCTGCAGCGTGGTGGGGCTGGGAACGGAGTTTCACCTCGAGGTATTACCTGCCCTGTACCTTCCTCAAAATAAATCTGACTAAAAACTAAATCGTGCATCGCTGAACCTTTATGAAACGTGGTTTTGTTTTCCTATAATTGATCATAGTTCACTGTAAGCTCCATCGTTGTTTTAAGGCACTCGGCAGTTACAGGCTGTGAGCTGCTTTTTTTTTTAGTTACTGCTGCTCTGATCTGTGCTGGTTTCTTGCTGTGCTGTGGGATGTTGCAGTTGTGGGGGGTTTCTGATGTTTGCTGGATGTAACACTTGAGTGTTAAAACCACCTTGCCAAATGCCAGCGATGGGGTTCTGCATGTGCAGGATTACGGTGGGACGTGGGATTCTAAAATCCTTTAGATGTCTGTTTATGTAGATGTATATTCCAGAAGGGGCGTTACCCTTTGTGTTCTGTTGGGGTTTTATTTGTTTATACGCTTTCCTTAGACTGTCACAGAAAGTGCTCGGCTAACTCTGAAAAGGAACCATTTTCTGTGTGATAAATGACTGCGAATAGTCCTCAAGAGTCTCCCGAGTGCTACGGGGATATGGGCGAGGGTGCAGCCGGAAGCAGATCGAAGGGCTCCGTTGTGTTTCCATAAACTCTAATTTCTGGTTTTCTATTGTAGCAACACAGAAAAGTATTGGATAAAGGAAAACCTGATGATGTAATGCCTTCTGTTAAAGGTGTTCAGGTGAGTAAACGAGTCCTTCAGACACTGCCGTAGTCGGGGGGGAGAGAAACTTTTTTTGTGGTATGAGACCCTCCTTTGCTGGTTCAGTCCTTTTGTGCTATCTTAGCAGAAAGCTGGAAGGAAAACTGCCTGATCCTTATCCTTAAACGGTTAAGAGGATGTAGCTTTTGCTGTTCAAGTCCTTCACCGTGACTTACTGTGTCGCTCTTTGCAGGAGCGCCTGCCAACAGTGCCGTTATCTGGCATGTACAACAAGTCCGGGTGGAAAGTAAGATTGACCTTTAAACTCGAGCAAGACCAGCTATGGATTGGTACAAAAGGTGAGCAACTCTCAAACTCTGAGATGAATAATTGGTAATTGGGCTGTAAGTGCATTGGGTGACCTAGAAATAGCTTCTGGTGTGACTACGTTGCGTTTAGGGAACAGCGTTGGTATTGTAATGCTTCGGAAGCAAAGTCTGCTCCCTCTCTCAAACACCACTCTCCCAGATCATTGAATTTTCCTTGATGTTTTACTGGTGTTCTTGGAAAGCTTGAGTTCAGTCGTGCCCTTGGACTCGCATTCCAGGCTGCCGTTCACAGCTCCAGATGTAAATTACCGTGGTTGACATTTCTAGCATATCTCAAAAGCTCTTCATAAACACTGGTTTGACGCCAGCACCGCACAGAGGCTCGGGGACTTGGCTAGGACTGGGCAGGGAGCCTTGGGAGTGGGAGGAGAGCGGGCAGTGCTGGCTGCTCTGGTTATCTGGCCTTCCGACCAGAATTAGCTGGGTGTCTTGTTTCCGTGATGTGCAGCTGCAGAGGCTCGGGCATCTCTTCAGTGCAGAGGAGTCAGTTATGGTCTTGAGCGGTGCCGGGAGGAGCTGGAAGTGCTGTGGTGATAACGCGCGGTGCTGAGGACATCCCAGATAAGCGCCTGCCTCCCAGGGCAGCTGTGCTCCTTCAGTTTGACCAGGATGGGGCAATATTCCAGTGATGAGCAAGAGGACTAGAAGCACTTGCTCACTGTCCCAGCAAAGTAACCTAACTGGATGCAGTATTAGTTTCGGATGCAGCTCCAGCTGCTATGTTTGTTCCAAAGTCAGCAGAAATCTCGGAAGTTTTTGCCCTTTCCTTGTAGGACAGACTTGACCGAAGATTTTTCTGGCTTTAAAACCTCTATTGGTACCAGTGGCAGTGATTTTTCTCCTGGGCTAAGTGACGGAGCGAGGCGTTGGAGTTTTTCCCTCTATAGGTAGGGCAGGCAGATCTTTTTGTTACTGATGATGTGTTCTAATTTTATGCTTAATAGCTGGGTAATTAATCCTCTTCCTTCATCTTCTAGCCCGAGTTTCAAGTTTAGTGTTTCTGAAATGTTCTGGATTAGCGTTTGTTGAGCTGTGAAATTTGATTCTTCCTGCAGTCACCTCTCTTTCATGTAACCTGTTTCCCTGCTTCCCGAAATGAGCAGCAAGCAGCTCGCTGTAGGGAACGGGTGTTAATTGCTGGCTGTTGTTGGGAAAAACTCCTTCCTGCTCTGAGAAATTCGAGGCAGACGCCAGCGCGGCAGGGCTGGGATACAACCAGCTGGTGTCAACACGGTTTTCTCTTGCTGCTCCTGGGAAGTTGAAACTGGTTCTTCCCCCACAGCCTCCCCGTGCTTCGCAGGCCACTCTGCATGTCTCTACTCCCGGGTTAGGTACAGGCAGATGGTTCCCAGTTGTCTGTGTCGTTTTCGTAGAGGCACAGGTAACGTGGATTTGTCTGTTGTGAGATACTGTGAAGAGTAATTGATTTGCAGGGCGCTAAACGGGTGTAAGATTTTAATGGATGAATGTTGCCAAGTCTGAGTGGGGTAGCTTGGAGTCGGCTTAGTTAGAGTCTTCACATCCCTCAGCTTATCTCCCAGTGTCCCTTTTTTAGGTAGGTGCTTTTTTTCTGGATCACACAAATTAGATCTATCTCACGAACTTGCACTTCAGTTTCTCCTTTGTGGAGTGTGGGTTTCTGTGTTTTAAATCACTTCAGGCTGGAACTGAGAGGAGGGATCCTGGAGTTAAGTCTTCAGAAAGAAGTGAGGACAGAACTGAGAGAGAAAAGTCCACCATGAGCCATAATCTTTGTCGTTCTTGCTGGTTACCTCTGGCTGGCTGACGTGACTCTGTCACGTCATTGTAGTCATCTTCTCTTTTAGTTTCTCTTTTTGTTTCTTTCCCTGTTTACTCATTAATGTTACCTTCCCTGTGCTTTTACAGTAACAGTTGAACACTGCCTCAGGGTAAAACCAGGACTGGGCTTTCAAAGAGGGAGGGAGTGAGTGAGTGAGTGAGTGAGTTAGTTAGTTAGTTAATCTGTCTTCATTTGGCTTCTCCAGCCTTGCCATTTCTGCAGAGCTCAGTGTAACCCTTGGTAGAGAGCCCTGAATGTTCTGCCACCTGGAGCAGCTTTCACTGTGGCGAGTAATCCCGCTGGTCCCAGTGGAGTTCCTTGTGGGGAGACATTAAATAAAGCCATGGGGGTCCCCTGTCTCCCTCACGTTAAGCCCAAATTCAGTATCCTGCAGTACTTAATGTGATGTAGAGACAAAAAGTATGAGGAACTGCCTGATCCAGTTTTGGATTCCTTTAAATGATTAGCGTGCCCGCTGTGGGGTGCATGGTGGTGTAGAGGACGAGCTTCTCAGCACAGTTCCTCCAGGGAGGAGGCTGCTGACCTGAGGAGCTTTTGGAAGTGATGGAGCTGGTATTTGAAATGAATATGAAACGCTGCTTCCTTCTGTGTCAGAAATAATGCTTTCGTCAATTTTAATGTAGAGAGAACAGAAAAGTTACCCATGGGGTCCATTAAAAATGTGGTGAGTGAACCTATTGAAGGACACGAGGATTACCACATGATGGTAAGTGACATCTCTGCTTTGGTATATCCAGTCTGGTCACTCCCTGCAGATACACACGCGAGGCTTTAGAAACGGAGCAGGTTGGAGGCGGTGGGTGGTGGGAGCTGGGGGTGTGGACGTGGTCTGCTGTCACGGTGCGGAGGTTTGGGGTGACGCGTTGGGTATCTGCTTCTCTGTGGAAATCTGGGCTGGTTTCACACAAACAGTAGTGCTTAAGCATTGTTTTATATCTGCTGTCTCGTGATGCTCTTGAGACAGTAACAGCGTTCACAACCTAGCTCACGATTTCTGAATATTAGTGGTGTTTTCCTTTATAAAGTTTGGCTTCTAGTTCCTGTTGTATTTATATAGACAACAGGCCTTGATGGAGGTTAAAAGAAGTGCGTTGATACTGTAATATTTATTCCTGTATTTTTTATCAAAAACTAATGTTGGCTCTAGAAAAGTAATGCATTTAAGACGAGAGCTGTGCTGATTCTGCTGAACGTTTGGCTGTTCCTTTTAATCTCTGGGGTTTTTTGAGGTCTTGCTTTCCAAAGTACAACAGCTACCTTCTCACGTTGAAGTAAGTTCCTTAGATAAGCCTGTTTCCTTCTTAGTGGGCAACGTTGTACCTTCAAATGATGGTCTGCAGGAGGGCTCTGATCTAGTCTTTATCCAAATGCTCAATTTTTGATCACCCGTGTAAGAAAATGTCCTTTTCAGAACGTGCTACAACAACCCCTTCCCCTGAAGCAGGGACAGAGGGTATCGGCGCGCCCCGGGCACCCCTCCCGTGTCTGCTGACTTAAGTTGGGAACAGGATGTTAAGTCTAAATATGGCCATGAAAACATGGTTATTGTCTTACTTGGTTGCTGCTGGCTTCTCAGCTCTGCACGTTCTGGTCGTATCTGTAGAGACAGAGTTACGCTTCAGATTCTGTCTCTCAGGATAATTTCCCCATGCTCTTGGAACTGCCCCAGATTTTTTTCTTGCTGCTCTGATACCGTAAAAGGAAGGAGCTCATCGTTCCACAGCGTGCTTTGCACTCCTCGTTTCCCTGAGGAAAGCTTCGTCCCTTGCTTGCCAGATAACCGGGTGCCCGGAGGAGGCCGGACGGGTCCCAGCCCCGTCTGGCGTGCGGCGGACAAGCTGCGTCCGTCCGCTGGCGGAAGCTGTTCTGTGTCCCCTTTGTAAATGTTGTCGTTTTTAACTTTGCAGGCGTTTCAGCTGGGCCCAACAGAAGCATCTTACTACTGGGTCTATTGGGTACCCACTCAATACGTTGATGCAATCAAAGACACGGTGCTGGGGAAGTGGCAGTATTTTTGAAAGCACGCTCACCTCTGGCACAGGAAAATGACACAAAGCTAAGGACACTGCTGGGAGAGGCCTCCAACGTCCCTGGATGTGATAGTCCTGGAACTTTATTAATAAAATCCGATAAACGAGGCACTGATGGAAGCCAGAGGTGATGTTCTTTCACCATTAGTTTACTTTTAACTTAAAAATTTCACCATCCCTTTTCTGCAGTCAGCTTCAACCATATTTAAAGCAAATACGATGGAAATCAATAAATCTTAATTCACAAAATATTGTGTGTAATACACTTAAATCTGCTGAGAGTTGATCTTCCAATTTAGTTTAAAAAAAGAGAAAATATTACGATGTATTATTGAGGATTTTTTACACGGTTTGAACAAAACCAAATATTTTCATAATCTTTCAGTTACAAGCGTTAGACTTAATTTAGTTACTTGGTTGTGACTGAGAATTTCAGAAACAGTTTTTTAAAAATAAACTTTAAACGGTATGCAAAATGGATGTTCAATAAGCCATATTCTGCTGGCCCTTTGATTTCAGGTTTGATTCTTTGGTAGCAAAACTAATTCTTAGGGTTTTGTTTGTTTGTTTTGTTTTAACCCAAAGATCCCCAGGTTTTTTTGTTGTTTGGTTTGGGTTTGTTTTGGGTTTGCGGTTTTTTTTGGGTTTTTTTTTCCTTTTCTTGCCTTTTTTTTCCCCCATACTGGAAGCCCTGGGTTGTCGCTCTGTGCAGCGTGCTGGGAGCTGGTGAACACCACTGTGGTGTTTTGGCCCCAGTGCTGCTCACTGCCCCATTTCATGCCCCGTTGCTGGTTCCCCTCCTGCCTGCCCGACCTCCGCTCCTGCTCTGCCTCCCGCGCCGGGGGGCTGCATTTCAGGAGCATTTCCACGGTCGTACTCGTGGTCCAGGGTCTTTGTGCAGCTCTTGGGACGACACTGCCCTGTTTGGCTGGATGGAGGTCTCCGGGAGCGCGCTGCGGCTCGCTGCCCGCGGCGGGCGGACAAAGTGGCCACACAGATCTCCACAGGGAGTGAACCAGAGAGCCCTTCCCGCCCTGGCCGTGGTGGGGGAGCGGGGAAGAGAGAGACCCTTGGCTGCTGCTTTGGATCCTGAATAACTACAGTGATCTTCTGTGGCCTGGATTGGAAAATCGATAGTGATGCCGTTCAGTGAATCTTACCAAATTTAGAATCTCTCTCCAGCGACTGATCTTTTGAAATGTAAATCACCTTTCAGCTTTTCTCTTGCTCAAGTTTACAGGAAGCTCTCGCACCTCGTCCCGTCTGAAATAACGCTCCTCGCCTTGGGCCCGGGCCGTTCCGCGTGTCATCTCAGCAGCTCACGTGCCATTTATCTCAGGTTTTCTGAATGGGCCTTTCAGTCCCGGAGAGGTGCACACCCGTACGCGGTTGTATTGTGCAGTCAGACTGAATCAGTCTTGCTCAGTGTTGAACCTGTACCTAACAGATCGCTGTTCTTTTTTGACGCTGCAGGCTGGGTACTGCTCAGTGCAAGTAGCTCAACACTCGGTGAAACTCCACGAGAAACAGCCTCGTAGGAATAGCTGATCTATAGCCCGTGTCCATTTTCCAGTCTCCTTGAAACAGCCCAGTTGAAACTCGGCAGGTGCAAATTCCCGAATGAGTATTTATTTTATTTTCCTTTTATCCGAGAGACTGGGAAGAGCGTTCACTTTATGGTCTGTGTTAAGATGACATATTTCCCTGTAGACTTGATAGCAACATAAGCAGCCTGGTTTGTATCTTCAGTTAGAACAATTCATGCAATACCAGTTTTAACGGTGTTTCATTACCCTACCTATAAACTAGTGATGTGCTTGTTACTCTTGTAGCTTGAGACATTTCCTTTCTGTGTACAAGCCACCAGCAGCCTGTCCTGACACACACGCGCTGAGCCGGGAGCTCTCCCCGCAGCACTGCCACCAGCTCCCCAGCAGCCCCTTCGACGTGCGGAGCAGGCGGGTGCTGGAGCCTCGTCAGCTAATTGGAGATAAGGTGACCCGTTAGACGCAGCTATCGCGCTCCTGGCCGCCAGCCCTGCGTAAGGCTCGCGTTTAAAATTCGCTACCTGGTGGAAAGCGTAGAGAGAAGCGGTGACGTTCACTTGTGTCACCTGGCGTCACTTTGCACTCGCTGTCTTGTTGGTTCTGTGATATCAGCTCCCTCTTGCTCAGATGTCTGTGCCTCTGCTCCTGTCCCATTTTCCTCCCCTGCTCTCCCGTCCGCTCCGTGAGAGGGCACCTGTCTTACTTCCAGCTCCCCCCCAGAGCTCCAGTGGCCCGTGCGCTCGATGCGGTGACTGGGTGAGTACCTGCTGCAGCCAGTGCCGAGGGAGGGCAGGGACCGAGGCGAGATGGGCACGCTGGGCACGTGGCCGTGTTTAGCATTCCTCTCTGCTCCTTTCCCATGGGCACCATACTCTGCATCCTGTGCCAGTACAATCTCATCTCAAAAGAAACTGAGTAAGAAAACTGTTGGTTACAAAGACGTTTTAAATATAGAGAAGAAAATATTATGAACTGAGAGAATGTGATACTATTTAGGTGCTTCTTTTCAAAATGGATTTCATTTGAAAACAGAGTTTGTTCCACTTTGTTTTATGTGCTAAGCTTGAACTAAAATGCAGGAAAGCGATACTTCTATATATATATAAAATGCTTTAATTGGTGTCTGTTGGCTTAATATAGTCAGTTTCTTGGGAGTTTTTTGAGGTGAATATTCCAATTGAACTTATCAACAGTGCTTTTAAGATCCTTTCTCTTCTGGAGCTTTATCTTCCGGTATATACCGATTTATCCAAGGCGATTACCGAGTAGGCAATGACTGTCAGCCTCTAGAAGAACACCACCTTGCTAGCTGGGCGGTCTCGGAGCTTGCCTGGCTGAGGAGCCGTTTGCCAGCCTCACTCTTGACTTTGGATTTGACTCTCTGAGATCTGTGACCATCTCCAGGGCGGACTCAGTGTAACACAGGGTGCTGTGGAGGAGTTTGGTGATCAGTCCTCAGTAAGGCACAAGCGTTGTGCGTAAAGTGCAAATAGAACCAGGGCTTTGTGTTGGCGGGTAAAGATTGTTCTGAGATCCAAGGTGTCATCTTCCGTAGGAAGTCTGTGGCCGTATCTGGCGATTCTTGTGCAGAAGTTTATTTCTGCTAAGTTCCAGTTTAACAATGTCCACTGAAGGGAGGTGGGTTCCCTGCTGTGGGTTCCCTGCTGTGGGTTCCCTGCTGTGTGTGGGTGTCATTCCCTACGAGCGGCTCAGGGAACGGTTCCTTGTGCAGTCGTGTGAAGTGCTTGGCTGGGTTCACTAGTCAGGGATGAAAGCAAATATGGGTTTCCAGGGAACGCGCCCAGCAGCATCTCCCTGCGGGGAGGCTCTGGCTGCAGCCCTGAGCTCTCCATGTGCTGTGTGGAGGGTGGCAGCTCCCCCGTGAGCCGTCCCTTCCCCTCCTCCATGGTGGGTTTCTCCTCCTTGTCCTGAGTTGAACATTCCTTCCTTCTCTGTCGGTGTGTCCGAGGTGTAAATGGTTCCTGGATCAGTATGGCCTTAGGGATGCAAAGATCTATCACTAAACCTTGGGTGGGTCTGAGCGGAGACCGGATCTGGCGTGAAAGTCTTTCGTTACTCCAAGATATTCATAGCAGGTTTGATCTCAATCATTAATTTCCATTAATGACGATGATGAGACGTGTAAGATAAGGGTGCTATGACGATGGAGGAGAAAAAGTGATCTGAATTCCGAGAACTAGATAAGGCACCATTAACGTGCAGCGTGTTAGAACTGGGAGCAGGCGCACGACCCGCTGAATGTTACACCCGACACAGCTGGTGTCTGTTGCTTCTGCACACTGAGGGCCAACAAGACGCTGTTCCCTCGCCCTGACCCCAGCAAGGTGCCGTGTCACGGTGGCCAGCCTCGTGCTGTCCTGATGGCAGTGGCCCCTTGGGCACAGGCTCCTGGTGCCAACCAGCAGAGCAAGGTTTGTTCCCAAACCTCCCACCTTTTGTTTACTTCTTCCTCTGGATCTTGATTTTTTTATTTTTATTATTATTATTATTTTTAGTGGAACTGTTTCCATTCTATGTTTTGTTCTCCAACCTGACGGGATTACACTGTTGGCATCTTATGTTAAGTAATGTCCTCATCGCTTGGGGGAGGTGGGAGGGGGAGCGGGAGAGCTCCAGCAACTCTTGTATGAAACGTGGCCATCTTCCCTTCTAGCCAAGGATTCGCTTTCTGTGGCTCATGGAAGTTCACTGTGTCTTACCCATGTTCTAAGCAACTCACTCTTTGGTTTTATATTTAAAAGAAGTCTTAGATGTGTGTCCGCTGCAGATCAATTTTAAATGGCATATGTAAGTACCATCTATTATGGTATTTTTAAATGATCTATTGCCTATTTCAGGGGAGGGAAAGATGACAAATATTTAGTCTTAGATTTGCACTGCTGGATTTTTTTAAGTGTAACCTTGATTGGTTATCCTATTGTTTTATTCTGTAAGATTAGTTTTACAAATTAAAGTTTGATAATTAAGTATTTCTGAGTTCGAGTGTTTCAACGTTCTGCGCGTACAAAGCTCCTTCCCACCGCGTGAACCCCTGTCAGCCAACGGTTTGTAGGAAGTTTCTTTGCAGAGAGGCGGATTCAGGCAGAAACGTGGGGGAACCCACGTCTGATGCCATCAGTGCCCTTCTCCCGGGGTGGGATTTGGAGGTACCACTGCCAGGCACCACTTCACGCGGAAGGGCTGTGAGTTACAGGACAATTCTCCATCTCTCTGTCCAAACCCAGGTTTTAACTTTGGTTTAGACTGTAGCTGTCCTTGTCGTGCTGTCAGCTCCAGGTTACAGGTGTAGGCAGAGTGTTGTGATGTCGCAAGTCCCATTTCTGTTTGCCAGCCCCCAAAAGCAGGTGCTCAGGAGCAGCCTGTTGTGGTGGGGTTGCAGCAGACCCGGCTTTTTAACGCTTAACAGCTGCTGCTCCTGTTTGCTGCTGCCCTTGGAAACTTTCTCTCTCCCACTCAAAAAAAAAAAAAGAAACGAAAAAAAGTCCTCTGAGATAGTTCAATAGTTAAAAATGTCTGGTACGTGGTCTACCTGATGTGCACAAATGGGCAGGTTCTCCTTCGGTTTAATATCCAGCTGTGCTAAGTGGGAGGGGCAATGTAATCACTGGGGGGTGTGGGGTGGTGCTGGATCCTGCTGAAAACCCCTTTCAACACCAGTTTGTCTTTTTGGGGAAAGCACCAGCGCCCTGCTCTTTGAATCGACGCTGAAGAAGATCTAAAGTGTGAGGAAAAGCCGCCGGTTCCCGCACGGTCGCCTGTCGGGGATATTGAACACGAGGTGAAGGGTCCTTGTGCTTATGCAGAGTGGGCGGGGGGGGTGTCCCTGAGGTGCGGGGGTGCAGTCTGCGCCCCTCCGCTGCCCCCAGCGCCGAGCGGGGCCGGGCAGGGGCCGGGGGTCCCGCACAC
>JAAGNO010006352.1:17016-29852 GCA_033439905.1 Ceryle rudis | reverse complement strand
GCTGAAATAAAAGCTAATAAAGAGCCTTCAGTTTCAAAAAAGAATTAATCTTCTACAATTTTTTTAATCCACAATTTTCCTTGGCAATTTACTGTAGATATGGAATTTTGAGTTCTTAAAAAACCCTGCACTTCCAGTTTGAAAATTACCCACAATAAGTGCCTCCCTTTTTATGGTTTTGTTGAAAAGGGTGGTGGTTCTAAAGAAGGTTATATCTGTAAATGCTTTAAGATCTTACAATTAAATGAGTTACAGAGATACAGTGTTGTAACTTGTAAAGCTCCCTTATGCTCTTTCTCCCTTCTTGTTTTGTTTTTGTTTTTTTCCAGGTATGCATTCCTCAACAGCCACAGAACTGTTTGTTACTGGAGCTTTGCCAACCTCTGGAACATTTCCACCAACATCTGCTTTATCAGCATATCAGCATCCCAACACTTTCAGCAGTAGAAACTTTGCTACTACTCCTTCTCTTACTCTTCAAGATAGTACTTTCAGTGCAACATCAAATGGTCTTTTAACTACCCATGACCCTTTATTACAGATTAAAACATCACAAGGCACTGTTCCAGCCGCTTTGACGTTTGAGCGCCTAGGCAGTTCTGTTTTAAGTACCAGTATACCACCTCAGTCATCAACATATCGTTCTGCTCAAGAATCTGCACCCCATCTTCTGCAACCTCAATTCAGTTTGTTGCCTTCAACCCTTGGAGGAGCTCAGCAGGTTTCTCAGGCGTATAGCACATCTGTCTTTACTGGTTCCACTGCTTCTATTGACAGAGCACTTCAGCGAGAATGTAGTGTTATTAAACACCATCAGCGGCCTTCAAGTACTCAATCTGTTCAGGCTCAACTGACTGTTTCACAGCATTCCTTACACAGCTATTTAACAAGTACAAGTGGAGTTAATTTTCAGGATACATCTAGGCACTCAGCATTATCTTGCAGTCCAGTTGGAGATGTTACTCAGGTGAGCAATGGAGGACCACAGCAGAAGACTTCTCAAGTCACAGTGGAACTTGCTCAGTCGTACACATCTGCAATTTCATCACCTGGTTTTCCATCTGCTTCCACAGCAAAAGTGAAAAACTGTTCCATGAAGCAGCCTCCAAGGTCAGCAAAGACCCCCAAACCTCAAAGTGTAACTCCAATTGTGCAGACACAAAGCTATGCCAAAACTGCACAAAACCAGAGTTCTGTCATTACAGGCCAAGCACAGATCTATTCTACAGCACAGCTCCCAAGCCTATTGTCAGTCAGCCAGTCCCAAAACTATGCTTCATCCCAGGCTCAGAATGTGCCACCTGTCAGTCATTCACAGGATTTCTCATCCAGCAAGGTTGAGAAGCTGCCCTCACTGTATAAAACATTGACTTTTTCTGGGCAATCACAAACTATTACTTCTGATAGTCAAAGTCTAAGTTACTCCTCAGAGGAACAGGTATTGACTTCGGTTCCAAATGAGAACTACTCTGGGCAAACAAGGGAACTTTCTTCAGTCAGCCAATCTCAGAGCTACTCTTCTAGTCACTCTCAGGGTTTATCTCCAGTTAGCCAATCCCAAGTTAGTTTTTCATCTCAATCACAAGTTTTATCAGCTGTTAGTCCTTCGGAAAGCTATTCTTCTGGGCAGTCTTTAACATTAACATCACCTTCTCTTTCCTTTAATGCCTCTCCTCGGATACAGACGCTCCAAGCCTCGAGTCCTAATCAGAACTATATTTCTTTACATTCTTCTCAGAACTCTCAGTCACAAGAATCCTCCTCTCCACAGTCTCAAAAGTTTTTGCCATCTGTCCAGTCTCCTCCTTTTGCATCCCCAGCTCATTCGCAGACATTGCAGAACAACAGGCCTTCCTCAGAAGCAAAGTCATATGTTAAAAGGAAGTCTGACTCTAATTTGTATGCCTCATCAAAACAAGAGGAGGAATTGTCAATGCAGAATATGCAGGCATTGCAACAGCAAGCTGCTCTTGACTCTTCAACTCAAAGACTAACTGATGAGGAAATCAATGCTCAGGATGCATCCTATAGGGTCTCAAAAGCAGATGACCGATACTCTCAAAGTGTAATCAGAAGTAACTCTCGTCTTGAAGATCAAGTTGTTGGGCTTACTCTTCAAGGAACAAAAAAAGATGAAAGAATGGTCAATTCTGTGGAACAGCTTTCCCAACATATTGGCCACATCACTAGCCTAAGCCATGATATAAAAAAGACAACTAATGTAATGCAAACAACACAAGTAACTGTGAGTGCTAAAGAACTAAACCAGCAACATTCTCTTATGCATAAGGTACATGAAAATAAAGCTCAAGAACAGCAGGGCCAAGTCATTAGTACACCGTCCCAGGTTCAACCTCATGCTTTAAGACATGGTCATCAGCTGTGTTTGCCCAGCGCACAGGTACTTCTGGAGTCAGCCTGTGACTTGCAGATTCTTCATCAGTCAATGCTGCAGTCAGGTTTAGGACAAGCAAAGGCATCACCACAAGTGCAAAGAATAGAGAGTCCTCAACAGGTGACACATCCATTCCTTCAGATGGATGGTCATATTATTCAAAGTAATGGGGGTCATTCTCAGCAACATCTTCATTCTCAGAATGCAGAAGTAATGAAAATGGACATTTCTGAGCCCTCAAAACCACTACAGCAACATTTGACAACAAAAGATCATTTTACTCAGACAAATCAACATGATTCAAAAAATCAGTTTGTTTCTCTTAGTTCAATATGCTTTCCAGAATCTATACTACTTAGTGATGAGAGGAATATATTATCCAACGTAGATGACATCCTAGCAGCAACAGCAGCAGCTTGTGGTGTGACACCATCTGAATTTGCCAAATCAGCTTCTAATGAAGAGGAAATTCAGTCTGTTGAAAATAGCGAGGAGTCTAAAACACAGTTCCGATCGATGGATGTAAGACATGTGTCTTCTGGTTTCAGTGCCTCACCTAGTGTAGTTGGAAAGCCAGCAAGCTTAAGTAATATTTCCCTCAATGGAGGCCAAATGACTATAAATCTTGCACCAGTGTCAACAATACAGTCAAAAACCGTGAACCTTGATCAGCAACACATTGAAACTGCTGATCAAAATATACCGGCAGGAATGACCTCTCCTACACTTGGCCCTGGTCAAGAAGAGCAAGAACAAAGGGCTATTCCAGTTAAGAAACAGTCTAGCATCAGTCATGAATCTGAAGAAGATAATGATGTTTCTGCTGATGGTACACTGAATGCAAGAGACACAGAATTTGTTTCAAGTGGTAGGAGTCTAAGTGAAGAAAGTGCTGCTTCAGAGAATGATTTTAGTATGGGTGGTGATGATGGTACACTAGCAGGTAACCAGTCAAAGGGTCCATTGCAGCCACTACCTGTGCCCCAAAGTGGAGATGGAACCATTAGTAGAACTGAAGAAGAATGCCAAGATGTAACTCAAGGGAGCCTTCACAAGAAAAAAAGCAAAGGAAAAAGCCAAAACAAGAATGCTGCAGAAGATGATAGTGCAATTCAGAAACAGGTAAAAAGAAGTGGACAGTGTAAACGTCAAAATTCAAGAGGAAATGACTCATGTTTGACATACTCTTCTCCTGTTTCTGAAAGTTGTTATGATACTTACCAGCATCAGGAAAGAATGAGGCAGAAAATTAAAGAAGTTGAGGAAAAACAGCCTGAAGTCAAAACAGGATTCATTGCATCTTTTTTAGACTTTCTAAAGTCTGGGCCTAGGCAACAGTTTTCAGCTCCAGCTGTACGAATGCCAAACAGGACTAGACGACCAGTTACCCAAATAGTTCGCGCCCCTTGCCTACAGTCCTCTACAAAGCCTCAGCCAGCAGCGGCACCTGTAGCTGCTGAGGTTAGTGAAGAAAGTCCAACCAAAAAAGCTGATGAAGAACTTAAGAAAAATTTAGAAGCATTGCCTTCATTTTCTTCTGATGAAGATGATTCTGTGGGGGGTAACCACGATCTTCAGAAGAGCATCTCTACTGCATTGTCAGCCCTGGATGATACATCCGATAGGAAGAACAGATCAGGTAAAAGAGTTACTACAGTGCATATGTTGAAGGAGATGTCTGTAGCTGATGGGGAAAAAAATTAAGGATACTTTTAGCTGTCTTCAGGTAAAAGTTTTGATGGGTTTTGCTTTTAATAATTAAGAGTTCTGTTCAAGAGGTGTGGACTATGAACTAAGCTAGTGTTTTCCACAGTTAGCAAATACGTAAAATTTTTTGGGCTACTTAAGTAGGACTCTGCTAATGCCAAAAAGTTATTTTAGCCCAGAGCTGGAATAACACATCTGTTCTCTTCTCTGGCTTAGAATGCTAAGTATGATTTTCATCTGGAAGCTTCAACAAACTGTCATGTCATAGGTTTTAAATCTTTTTAAAAAAATATAGCAGGATAACATATTCATAATTGCCATCAGCAAAGGGTTAAGCTCTTCCTAGGTAGAGTTAAACGTGCGCTTTCTGTCATGTTAGAGTTGCAGGGAATTTGAAAACAATTTTTGCGCTTGTAAACTGAGCGCTGGTTTGGCTAGTCTTGTCCAAGATGGGAGTCATTTGACTTTTACTTCAGCTGTATTAAGGAGGAGTGTTGTAGCTCCACATTGATAAATTGCTAGCAAAAGAACAAAATCTGAGAAGGGTTGTTTTGGGCTGTGAGGGGCAGACGGCAACCACTGGTCCCAGTAGTGGTTAGTTTGCCACACACTTCTCCGTTTCACTTGTATTACATCTGTGCTGTGTGTTGGTGTTCACAGTTTTTGACCGATGCTGCGTTGTTCTGAAGTGTTTTCAAAATACAGCATATTTTTGCCTAGTCAGACTTTTTCAGTGATGTTTGTTTTCTCTGGTAAGCACTTGAAAACTACCCAGCCGATCGTGTAACTGTGCTAATTCAAGAGAAATGCCATTACCTTCCAAAATAATCACAAGGAGAAAAATGAAACATTTCTTATACTCTTCTCAGGACCTATGACCTGTAGGCTGATTCTTAACAAAATACAATGAAGTAATTTTTTATCTTTTTAAAGATTTTTTTTTTCCTATAAAAATGACATGATTTACTGAAAAATGCATAGCAGAATTGAATTACATTGTAATAATCAGACCTAAAATACTGGCAAAAGAGTGTGGAATACATGATACACAATACAGTGCTTCATCTTAACTCCTGTTATCTTCTGTGGATATTTCTATTCAGTTATGTCAAATTCATGCATTTCAGGAAGGCTCTTGCAGAAGGTGAAGTTCCTCATGTGTCTTTCAGTTGAGTATGTATTCTAAACAAGAAAGCAGGGACATTTTTTCCCCAGAAAGCCAAAATGTGGGCAGTGCCATGGTGTGAGCCTCTTGTTGAAGCTTATTAATTTTAATAAGCCATGTTCTGTGTACAGCTTCCAAAGGAAATATTTCAAAGTATTTTTGTTGAGCATTTCCATTAGTGGTTTGGGTTTTTTTTTTTCAGTGATTCCTTTTACAGTGTTATTGTATCTTCTTTATTATTCATAAGGATGTAGTATTTATACCACCAATTTCTTGAATTTAATTTCCTGTTTTGTTGTATCAAGTCTGTATGTTATACAAGATGCTTAGTAATGATGACTTATTTCTTACTTGCTGGTGTTTTGTGTATTTTCTAGTAATTCCTTCTTCTGTCTGTCTTTGCACATAATATGGAAAGACATTAAAACAGTCTTCTGTTGGTAGTATTATGTAATGTATGTACATCTATCTGCTCTTCTGAAGAATGTGTAAAATATACTTGGGGAACTAATAATGCTGTGTCTAATTAAAGCTGTCATAGCTTTCACTGAACAAAGAGATAGTTGCAATAATGTGATATGATATATCCAGAAAAATTAATGGATTAGCAATTTTACTGAAGTGATTTAATGAATTTTCACATCTCTGGTATATAGCTTTTGTGTTAACACATTGATTTGATATTTAAATCATTTGTTTTGAATCACTTATTAAAATATATCAGGCTATCTTTTTTTAATTTTTCAAGTGAAAAAGTCAACAATTAACAGCGATTGTAACAAAACTGTAAGACGGTTATCTTAAGTTTGAAGCCAATTTCATAAGAGATATTAGTAATTATGCTATAGCTAATACAAGTTCATTTCTTTTAGATCAGCAAGTCTGTTCAAACTAATATGTATAAAAGAGTATAAAGTAATATCTAAAAAGGATTTCATTTTTTTTTCAGGTGGGAAAGAGTAATAATTTTGAAAGGTGGGAGTTTCTTTTTTGGTGTAGAGGAGCAGAACGTTTTTTCGCTTCTTTGATTGTACCATCAGTTCTCATCCCTCACCTCTGTTAATATTAAAGATTATTAGGATATTGACAAGGTTTTAATCTGGAATTTACAGATGCAAATGATAAATGTCCAAAAGTCCTACAAGTCATGTTTTCATATTTCATGCGTATTTCTCTTTCCTTAATCCAATTTAAAAAAACTTTATTAGCAGATTGGAAACAAGATTCAGTGTCGTAACCTTTACTGTGTTACTTGCTTATTCACACAAAGTACAACAGTATTTCCTGTTGACTGTGCCTGTAACTCTCTAAATTGCTTTTGAAAATGTTCATCTTTATTATTTCTAGATGCTAACAGGTGCAGCAGTTTGATACTAACAGAAGTATATTAGCTACAATATTTTGGTTTTGTTTAAGGTTTAGTTTTCTGGCCAAGATGATGCTTCTATTTTAACTCTTAAAACGTGTGGTTTTCCTGGAATAGTTGTATTTAATTTATATTGTAATAGAAAAGAAGAAAAAGAAATCTACTTCTCGTTTTAAGCTCCCAATCCTTGATAATTTGTTTAACTGAAATTTGGATTTTCTTTTTTTCTTCAGAAGCCGAAAAAGTGGCAGTTCTTACTGCTACCACTACCACTACTGCTGTAATAAAGCAGGAATCTTCACAGACAACTGCTTCTGTAGTCAGTGTGCAGGAGAAAATTAATCCAGCTGACCCCTTAAAAGTAGCTCAACAGGATGCTGTGACTTCAGAACAACTGGCAAAAATCCAGGGTACTGTTGCAATAGAAGGATGTACTGACGAGGAGAATACAGACAGTGGAGGAGAGGGCATGTACAGAGAACGTGATGAATTCGTAGTGAAGATTGAAGATATAGAGACACTAAAGGTAAGACAAATACTTGCTGGGAATTAAAAAAAAAAGAAAAATATGTAAAAACTAAGGGTTTGGAATTTTGAATTGCTTATTTCAATTTTATCCCTCGGTAATTTGCTCAAAAAATATAATGCAGAAACACACTTCTTGGAGAAAAATAATCACTGTTTCTAGCAAATAATTTTATGATCTTACAGGTTGCTTTGCAAACAGGAAAAGAGCCTCCAGCTATTTGGAAAGTACAGAAGGCTTTATTGCAAAAGTTTGTTCCTGAAGTGAGAGATGGACAGAGAGAATTTGCTGCTACTAACAGTGTGAGTCTTAAAAATTCCTTATGAAGTCTCATGGGAACTGATTTCCTTAATAGAAGTCTAGGGAACAAAATCAGATGTGATTCTGACATACGCTCTTAGCAAGAGAGAAAGACTAAAACCAAACCAAATGGTTTATTCCTTTCCTCCTATTCTAAAAGCCTCTCAATATATTGATGGGCAGATTCATTGTTTCCCAGCCTGGGCTCTTTGGTATCATTCAGGCTGCTTAAAGGAACAAGTTTTTCACAGCCAGTGTAAAGTTAGAGGCGGCAGGCTTGTGAACCAACTGCTTTCCACCATGGGAAGGATACAGATAGGATTCAGTTTCAAGAGGCACCCTTTTGCCAGGCAGATAATCCTCTTGGGATAACACGAGGGAAGATTAAATGGAGAAAATGAATCCCAATGTACCTCTTATCTTACTTTCTTACTTCAAATATTATGTGGAAATCCATTGGAGAATTTAAATTAAATTATAAATGCTGTAGGATGGCTCATCTTTGTATCTACAAGTTGGTTTTAAACTGCCTTTTTTTTCCTTTGTATTTAAATTTGTAATTGTTAAACGGAATAATTTTACTTAACAGAAACACTTGTGGTTTTTTTGTTTGGTTTTTTTTTTTTTTTTTAGTATCTTGGCTATTTTGGGGATGCAAAAACAAAATACAAACGAGTGTATGTGAAGTTCATTGAAAATGCAAACAAAAAGGAATACGTCAGAGTATGTTCAAAAAAACCACGAAGCAAGCCTGTACAGTCATCAAGGTATTTTATTTCAATTTGGCTTTCATTTTGCAGTATTGTTTTCTTGTTAAGAACACACCTATATTAATAAATAAGACTTATAACTCAGGATTATGTTAATTCAGCTTTAAGTTGGAAACTGAGAAAATCAAACAATTTTGATATTATCTCCAGTGTCCTACAGCTCAAATTCTACTAACATTGGGCAATTTAAACTTTCTGTGCCTGTTTATCTAGTTATAAAATCAGGATACTGTTTAATCATAGTTTATAGAGAATTATTGTTAAGCCTTATATCAAAAATAGAGTAGTATAATGTGTTTGACCTAATTCCTAGTTACATGTAACAATGAAGTAAGTATTTATAATCCATGGGGAATATATTCTGGTTAAATAAGACTATAGCTATTTTATTAATGACAAAACTTGCACGGTAATTATTTTCAAAAAGATTGTCTTCATAATATTGCAGGACTATTCATTCCAAACCTAGTAGTAGCAACAACAAAACCCCTGATCCACCAACACCAAAACCAACGGCAACAAAAGTCTCCTCTGTGAAACCCAAAGCTAAACAGCCAAAGGTAAAGGCTGAACCACCACCAAAGAAAAGGAAAAAGTGGAAAGAAGAATTTTCATCTTCCCAGTCTGATTCTTCACCTGAGGCCCAGAGTGATGAGGATGGTAAGAGAGATACTATTGTTGGCATCTAGGCCTACTGGAACTTAACTGAAAACAGTATTACGACGCTGTGTTGCTCAATGTTGCAAATTCTTCTTTGCTAGCCTCAGGAGAAAAAAAAAAATTCAATCTGAGAGTTCCATGCAAAATGGATTTCTTCAAACTTTTCTCTTGTTGTTTATGCTCCAGTAAATGTGTGCAACTGAAATTATCCGAAATGTAGTTTATCAGTTAGATAAATATGTTTTTATTGCTTGCTTTCTGAGATGGGTACAATTGAAGAAGGAGCTGATTTGATTTTTCAAATACATCTCAAGAATCGGATTCTTCATTCATTTTCCATTGCAACTCCTTGTCGTGTCTAAAATAACATTCCCGCAATGCCTGTCTGCATGCACATGTGGGCAGAATTCAGATACTGCTGTTGTTTTTTCAAAACCCAAGGAGAAAAGCAGTTGACTTTTTGGCTGCTTCACTGCTTGTCTAAATGCCAGCTGTTCAAATGCAGTCTGGTGAGCAGACTTGCTGTTAAGACATTCACAGCATCTTGGAACATTGAGATATGTTTGCAGTAATTCTTCAGAACAGAAAGGAATTTTGGAATTCCAGAATATTTAGAAAGATTACCCGTGGTAGAAGATACACAGTGCATTTTGCAGGGGTTTTGTTTATTTCCTGTATGTTTGAAGTTAAGCTGTGTAGTACCCGTGCTTTGCGTTGCTGCATTTCCAAAGCATGTTGGCCTCAATGACTTTGTAGATAAGCTAGGGTTGGTACTAGACCAGTGGCTCCGCTGAGGGCAGCACCTTTAAAGTATTATTTTTTCAAGCAAACATATGCAAAAAACCATTAATAGGTACATATTTAAATATGTCCATATTTAAATTTCAACTAACCTGCTGCTCTTATCCATAGAAAAGTGGCTATCTGAGAAAGTTTAACAGCCTCACTAGGTAAATTACTGCAAAATACTGATATTGTACATGGAGCCTATAAAAAGCTCCAGAACGCTTACTGGTACTGATGACTACTCCATGTACACGTTTAAAATTGCTGTCTATGAAAAAATAAAAGCTTTCTCATAGTAAATACAAATACACTGATGTTGCTTCACTGGTAAAATTTCTTTTGCGTGTTTTTTGTGAGTTGAACAATTAGGTGGGATTGATTTCAATGGTTGGCAGGCTCCTGAGTGACATTAGTGGGTTTTGAATGTTTTTCTGTTGGATGACTTCAAGTTTTGTGGATGACCTCGAGTCTTGCAGTTTTAGGAGGAACTTGAACTTATATGAAACCTGCACTTAGGGTGCTTTTCTTGACTGAATTTACTTATTATCCTTCTCTCTAGACTTTCATCTAGAATAATAGAAAAATGATTAAATTTCCTAAAATATTATAATCTAAATGGTGATCATTGCAAGTAATTTTATGTGGTTCTAGAACAAATGTACTGTTTGTACCGAATTTGATGTTTGTACCTGGCTTTGGCACATACATAGTTTATTTCTGATTGTATTGAGTTTTCATCTCTTGAGATACCAGTAGGGGTCACTTGTGTTTTAAGAGAGAAGCGTTCAGTTTTGAAGAACACAATTATTTGCAGGATATTGAAGGAAAAAAAAATCATTATATTCCAATTAATTTTCAGAGCTTGTACCTCCGGCTCCCCTTGTTGCTCGCTTTTTGAACACAAGAGCTATGAAAGAGACTTTTAAGAGCTACATGGAGTTGCTTGTTAGCATTGCCTTGGATCCAGACACAATGCAAGCCTTGGAAAAGAGCAATGGTACAGTGTGTTTAACATTTGCCTGTTTTTATTAGATTTTGAGGTTATTAATCAGTAAAGCAAATGTATTTTTTTAAACAAAACAAAACCCAACAAAATAAACCTCACCAAACTTCTAGCAACACACCCACACCTGAAGAACACTTTACACAAATGACGTGTGTGTGCATGAATATATGTATGTATTTGCTCTATCTCTTTGAATAGTCAAAGTAATTTGGAAACACAGTTTTGTCTGCTTTCTTACATTAGGCTTGTGCTGTGAATGTCAGAAACGTGTTCTTTGTTGCTGCTGTTACTATCTTCTAAAAACTTTGCAAGCATTTATTTCAAATGACAGCGTTTCAAGTCTGTTTTTTATAAAGAAATACTCTTATAAGTAGTTCTTATTCTTGCTACTGTTAAAAAACCCCACACTTTTCAAACTCTGAAACCTTAAAATTCTGATCAAAGAGAGTTGTATTCCACTTATTCTTTGAAGAGAAAATGTTTGGACTTATTTACTGTAGTACTCCAGAATAAAATCAAAACTCTTCTATTTCTCACAATTTACCGAAATATTCATGTATAAAGATAAAAATAATAAAAAAAGCAATTGTTTCACATATCTTTTAGTTGCAGGATGTTGTTTTGTACTGTGTTCTGTTTGCCTGTATTAAAAAGACTATTTTCTAGGCTCTCCTTTCCTGGTTTGCTCTGCACCAGTGCAGTTAACCTCAAGGTTTCATACCCAGATGTTATGTCAAGTCCCACTAAAAGCAAAGAAATTGACTTTATTTATAAAAGACTCCATACTGAGCTGTGAACTTTTGTTCATGGCCACATGCCTATGTTCAAATGTATATTGTGCAATTTACAGTAGTTTATCAGGTTATCAGTAAGCATTTCCCTGATTTTCCTCTGTTATAAATGCCAGCAGGGTTATTTCTTGTAATATGGAACAGCAAATGTCAAAACTACATACATGTCATCGTAAGACTGCCAGTTGTATTGCACAGAAGAAGATTATCTAGGAAATAGTTTTAAATTGTCTCTGAGGTTTATGCTCTGTATTGCTCTTTCTTGTTTTTCCTTTCAACAAAGTCAGAGAAGGAGCAGGATTGCAGTCAGCAATGAAACTGCTTAATATCCTGACCAGCTTAGCAGGCTGATCCAAAAAAATATTTTTCTCTCGCATTTCAAAACTGTTTATGTGTAAATCGCATTATTTGTTATTTCCATGTTTTATGTTAATGGTTTGAGCTATAGATTGAACAGAAATCTCATTATTGTGTGTCTCATAATGATCCACTGCTACATTTTTTCTATCTGTCTTTTAGATGAGCTACTTTTGCCCCACATGAGAAAAATTGATGGTATGCTGAATGACAATAGGAAAAGGCTACTTTCCAAATTACGCTTGGATCATACTTTCAAGGTATTTTCTTTTAAATTCTAGGATTTACAAAGTAATGTTATAAGTAAGTCATTGAATGCATACCATGCAGGCACAACTTAAAACCCAGAAGGCAAATTTGTAACAGAAGTGAATATGGATTTGAAAGAGATGCTATAAATTCAGTGCTTGCATGTGGCATTTGGAGAACATTTTGTGATGGAGAAGTTTATCCTGCAAAGGTAAAGTTCTGGTTTTACTCCCCATGGTTCATTCTTAAGCATTTTTTTTTCTTTTCAATTTCTTAAGTGTGCAAAAAGAAAATCTGTTTCCTGTCCTTCTAGAGCTTTTCATTAAATGATTGTATTGCCTAAAAATCTTAATAAACTTTTGCATGAAACAGCTATGCTGTGGAGCAGCAGTTGGAAAGCATTGCAATGAATATTCTATACGGACAGGTTAGCTAGTCGAGGTTACTGCTGTCACTGTGCAGCTATCTCTGTGCAGTAGATTTTATAGCTTTTTTTAGTGAGGGGCTTTTAGAAAGCAAAAAGTGGCTGATGTGTATAAAGTGCTAAGAAATTATAGGCTGGGGAGGTGGTTGAATTCTAGAATTGCTTGTTGAAAGAAAATACAAACATGTAGTCAACTTCATATTTTAACCCAGTGGTCCAAATTAGATCCTTAAATTACAACACTGATATATTTTTCTGTATGCTTGGTAATGGAGAAAGTCCTTAAGTTATTTGATATTTAATTTTCAGTAAAAAATTGGACCTTTGTGTATTT
>JAAGNO010006352.1:0-16916 GCA_033439905.1 Ceryle rudis | reverse complement strand
CAATGTCCTTAGTTTAACTTGAAATATTTTTTTCAGGACCAGATTATATAGTGTAACAGCAGCTGCTAACATAATGCTGTATTTGTACAAAAAAGTTGTATTCAGTTTTACTCATGCAAATAATTTTGAGCTGAAGCTGGTAGCAATGCAGTTCACTCACAGGAGTTAATCTATTTTAGAAACTCATGCTGTTTTGAACCAGCCATCTCCATCACTGTGCATAAGCTTTTCTACCTTACAGATACAATAAGGTACAATTAACTGGTATTTTGCAAAAGCAGAGATAAAGCCTATGAAGATATTTAGGCATCCAATCCCTGCTAAAACTGTCAGACTTCCTGTGCCTGACGAGGTGTCAAGTACTTAGTCATCTCCAAGTAACTTGGCCTTAAGAGATTCTTGGGTAATAATGGAATGGAAAGCATTTTAAAAGTTAAAAATTGCCTAGCAGAGCCTTTTTCTTTGCTTTTTCTTATGAAAGAATCACAGATGGAAATCTGAGATACAGTAAAAGGATCTTCTCATCTTGGAAACTTATAGTAGTCGAGAACAGCTGGTCACGCTTTTCAAACTGTATATGGTTCTTGATCTGGTAAAGACCTTTTATCAGGTCTTCATGGAAGAAAAAAATCTTTCACAGTAGTCTGCACTCTTAACTTTTCAAAGAAAAATGGTCACTTTATCAGCAGTCTGGGTGGCTGACTGTTCTTGAATTTTTCATAATCCTTTTTGTTTATATGCTCTGTTTAAAGAACGCTTTGGAAAACTTTCCTGAACTGACAGTGATCACTCGGGATTCTAAGACAAAAAGTGGAGGAACATCTTTGTCTAAGATCAAAATGAATGGTAAAGCTTACAACAAGAAAACACTGAGGGCTTCTAAATCAACCACTAAATTAGCACAGGTGAGTGTTCAGTGGACTTATTGCTGCCACCATCTGACATTTATATAAAATACTGTTTCATGTATTTGTTTTTTTGGTAGATTTATCAAAATATTAAGTCTTTGAGGTGCGAGGTGCTTTTTCTGTTACAAGGGAGTTTTACAAAAGCGTTTAAAGCACTTTAATAAATTGTTTGAACTCGTCTGTGAAACAGTTATATTCTGACTCTCTGTTGGAATATAATAAATCATTTCATAATTATTCACCTATTTAAGCTTTATGTTTAGATCCAAATGCTCTTAGCCTGTATAATTGTACTGGAAGTCTTCTGTAGCAACTGCTCCAGACTGCAGGCAGACCCAACAGCAGTGTGCTGCTTCCCTTAGGCAGGCAGCAGTCAGTAGGTGTAAATGGATGGGAAGGCAGGGGTGAGCTCTGCTGTTGCTGTGCTGCTTGCCTGTGGTAGCACACCAAACAGCACAGCCCTGAGCCCTGCGAGAGCCCGTTAGGCTTCTGTCACCACCAGAACAAGCACTGAATTTCAGACCCACTTTCAGCATAGCAGTCAGCCTGACAGACTGTTGCTTGCAATGATACCCATCAGTCTCATAGAAAAGTGGTTAAGATTTAGTAATTCTTGCAGTAGTTCTTGAAAAGGGGGTCTCTTACCCATTTTAGACTTGCAGTGCATTCGGGGGGATTGAAAATGTTCTTAAACCTAGTTTTGATAAAATAACTTGGTAGGGAAAGTGGAAATAGAAGATAATTGTGATGTACTGTGAATTACAGTGTACCAAAATATGTCAAAGCAATTATTTTGAATGAATGACACAGTCTCTGAATTGCTGGAAACAAAGCTGTTTACAGAAGAAAATGTCTATCATATCTCTGTCTTGGAAAATAACATGAATTTACCTAAAATAACTGTTGTTTTTCCAGGAGTTTACGGTAGATCCAGAAAAAATACAGTTGTATTCTTTGTATCACTCACTCCATCATTACAAATACCACATATATCTAACATGTAAAGAGGAGGTATGTATTGTTCTCCTTGAGATATTTCTACATTCATTGTGGGTTTTGAGTCCATCTGGAGGGACTGTTTTCTTCTGGGTAAATGATAGGGATGGTGGCCTCCTATTTCAATTAATTCTTTATGGCAAAGGAAAAGGTACGCTGAGCACATATGTTACCCCTAATGGCTACTGCTGCCCAGAACATTTAGATATGAGGCTTACAAGGTCTGTGTGAAATCAGTTTCCCTGAGGATAGGGGTAAGCATTCTCCACTGTTACCCAAATTAAATAAAATTAATTTTATCAGTGTGCGTTAATTCCTCAGATCTAGATGCTACTTTTTGTCTTAGAATGTCCACTCCTTTATTTTTTTCTGCAAATCCTTGGTGGAAATATTGCAGGTAGCAGAAATATGAGGATTGAGCTCTAGCTTAGTTGTTAAGAAATATGTGTTTTGGGGCTTTTCCCCATGTTTTTAAAGCTTAAAGAGTTTATTCCAAAGAAGATTCGGATTTAACTGCAGAATATTATAAAAATGAAAACTCTGAAATGCTGGCAGCCTAACATATATGTGTGTGCATCTCTCTCTCCTCCCCTTCTCTTTTTAAATAGATTTCTTCTGTTCAGAAGAAGAGTGCAGATCTAGGACAGGAAGAAATTGTGCAGCTGTGCATGAAAAATATAAAATGGGTGGAGGATCTTTTTGAAAAGTTTGGTGAACTTTTGAATCGTGTTCAGCAGAAATGCTCATAACAAAAATGTATCCCAAATCTCCTATTTTTCTACAGCACTAACCTGATGGAACAAAAAGCTCAGAGAGAGGCTCTGATTTCTTTTACAATGCCAGACTGCGTTCTCGTTTGTAGCCATTTTTATTTCTCTTTATGGAACTTTGTGTCTTGGCTCTTGCTAAGGAACAGTGACGCTGCCAAGGAAGTCAGTCCTTTGGAGATGGAACTAAACATAAACCTAACCACATTTTTAACCTGAAGAATTATTTTCTATTTTGTAAACTATTGGATAATTCAGTTTTATTTTCAAAAATGTTCTTGACAAGTGATAAAGCATGCACTACATCTGCTTTTTTCTTTATTGCTAAAAAGATAACACTTAAAATGCTACAGATTTTTTCCATCCCTGACTAAGCAACAGAAAAGTCAGTATTGGGGTGAACTAATTTTTACGTGTCTGGCCACCAAATTTAGAGTTTTGTACATTTTGTGAACAGAGCCGGAGTGACATCAGTTTCTGTATACATATATTGCCATCATAAAATCCTGAAATTTCATAATGCTTTATGGACTCCTTTTACTATTGTCATGTTCAGGAGACTGAACATGGAGTTGGTGCAATCCTATGACTGCTTTTTGTGTCAAATTATATTGTAATGAAAGACAATGACCTTAACTATTTTCCCTGTTTTGAAGAAAAAAAAATATTTTCCTTTATACTGTGTTTTGTTTTCTTTTCTTTTGGAAAAAAATTTTCAATTGTACATTTTATCTCACTAATAGTTGTATTTTTCACAGAGAAAATATTGTGGTTAAAATTGTTTCATGTATCTTTGTAATACACTTTCCATTGTTTTCAGTAAATCTTATTCATTTATATGTTGATTTCATATTGTAAACTATATATCTTGAGGTAACCCTTTTGTTTATACAGGTTTGCTTCAGTGTTAACCAGAATAATGCATACTAGACTAGTTTTGCTTTAAGTGTAGTTGTGTTAGACACTGCAATTATTTTCTGATATGTGAAAATAAATTTCTTACTAAACTAGCACTTGATTAACTGAGAGTTTAAATGAAGAGCTACTACACTTTATCTTCGTCAACAAAGATTGATGATTGACTAGACTATATGCAGTGTTAAACACAGCTTACATAATTGTTTGTAGAACTGGCAGTTGCAGAGCTGTTCTCTTTTTGGTGCCTTTCAAGTCTTCAGACATCTTTGTAGCTTTTTTCCCCTCCAGTTTGTTACCAGTTAGTAGTGACACTAGTCACACTCAGACAATGAATGTAATGGGCTCTAATCAGGAGAACATTTTCTTTAAATCTGCCAACAGAATGCCTTACTGAGTCATTCAGAATGGATATGTACTCAACTGGCGTCCGAAAAAACTAGTCATGTTGGTCTTTTTTCAGATAATGTAGAAAAAAAATTCATTCCTTTATTCTTTCACTGCCACTTAGTGCCTTAATTTCAGCTAAGAAAGCGGGGTTCACTATTCATTGGCCAAATGAAATCATGTTCATTGCCATGTAATTTTTTTTTTCCCGGTATCTGTCTTGATCCTATGTAGTGGTTAAATATTCATTAGACCTTAGAACTATAAAGAGTTTAATGAATAGATTTGAAAGTGTAACTATTTGATCTTGAGTAATCAAACAGAGGTTTGAATCTTAAAGTATGTACAGGATTTTAGCTGATTAGTTTTAGAACCTTGTAGGATGTTTACCATATTTCCAAAGCTTTTCATCTTTTAAAAGCAATAATTCTGCTTTACAATTTGTATGCAGACTGCAGTGAATGGAAATGGGTATGTGCCCTTGACTTTTTTAAAGCCTCTTCCTAGTGGTTTTGCTTTAAAAAGGGAGGTCACTATCATGCTAACAGATGCATTGTGCTACCGCTAAGTCTACTATAATCAAGGAAAGCGAGGTGGGTTTGGGTTTAGGAAGAATGTGCGGATTGTTGGAGCAATCATTAAGCTATTTCGTTTTAACAGCGAAAAGAAGGGTAGCCACAGGGTTGATGAGTTGCTATTGTTTTGGTCATAGTGTGATGAATCTGGTAGGAGCTAGAGTTTATATAGTGAAACCAAACAGCAAAGTTACCAACATTGGTAGCGATCAGCTAAAATTATGTTAATGTAAATATGCCCACTGAAGATATAGTAGAAATGTGCCTGGTATACTCTTTTATCGATAGTGGGGGTTCCCAGATTTACTTAGTGTATTCCCTTGTTGGTGGGGGTGGTTGGCAGCGTGCATAGATTCATGAGAGGTGTTTACTTGCCCAGGCAGAGTTCTGTTGTGATGTTACTGTGATCTACACAGCACAGCTTGGGGATTCCTAATACTTAGTTTTTAAAATGATGAAGATGCAGACTGAGGGAACAATCAAGTTGGCTCCTTGATGGTATAGTAAAGAACTTGTCAAGACTGTGTCTCAGACATCCCTTCCTAATGTGACTATGAAGTAACTAATTGAGAGAGGTCTATGTGCTTTCTGAATGCTTTCTATATTGCTACTGTCTGCTCAGTCTAGATTTTTTGGATCTAGAAGTAGCTTTAGGAAGTTCCTCGGTTTAATTCAAGTCCTTAGAAGCTGAAAAAAATAAATGAGAGGCTTTCGGAGTAGCTTGTCCCTGTTTAAAAAGAAGGTAATTTTAGCAACAACCATTCAAAAAAATAAGCAAACAAAAAACCAAAGTAAACCAAAAAAAATGGCCAGGATGCTCTGCACTGCCGTAGAAGTTGGCCTGGCTTATTTTCGGCTGTTATTCCTAAGGCCAGTTTCAGCAAGCACTGTGCCTGTAGAAGACAGGAAAAACCTGTCTTGAATAAAAGTAACTACCCCAGGCTATTAAAGATTAATATAATGGAGCTTCCATCTTTGTCTTGGGCTGCAGAAATGGTGGCTGGATTATTAATTTACCAGGTTAGATTAAGTAAAACAATGGAACTCTCAAATGTGTTGAAGGATCATGAATTAAACTAAAGCTTTGTTGGTGGGATTGAAGAGGGTTTATATGCTGAAGCAAACTTAGAAAAAAGTCAATGTACAAATTACTTTTTTGCACAAATACTTTGCTTTGTTTTGTAGCATTGTAGATAAGTAATTCTGCACCCACAACTCAATCTTTTTTTTTTTTTTTTCTTTTCTTTTCTTTTGTTTTGCTTTTTCTTTCTTGAAGTAACAGTGAGGTCTTCATCCCTTAACATCTGACAGTTGGAAACTGAGCATTCACTTGACTGCCAGAGAAGATGCACTAGGAAGGAACAAACCCCTCCTTAGACTATGAATTAGCAAAACAGAATTCAAACTATTTGCATGATGAATTATTTGGGTTTTATTTTCACTATTTTTTCTTTTAGTATGGCATCCCCATTTACAATGGGATCGTTTTTATTGAAATACAGTATTTCTCTTAAAGGCAGGTTTTCTTTGACATGCTACTTCCAAAGTTTTGCTAGCAAAAAATCATGAGACAAAATTGGATTGAGAAACTGTTTCTGAAAATGGCTAAGGACTTTAGAATCTTTGAAGTTCTATGGCATGTATTGTATTCATATATTGTCGAAATGAAATACTACTTTTTAAAAAGTCAGATCTTACAGGCTGTCTTCCAAGTAAATGATTTCCATAGGGAAATATATTTTAAATATTATTTAAATATTTACTACTATTTAAAACAATTTTAAAAACAGAAAAGCTAATACTATGGTCACAAAATGTCGATACGTCATCAACCGTTTATTTCATTGCCAACACTTGACATTTGGTCTCTCTTTACCCTGTTACATGCCTGTGCATTACACCATGCACATTTTGCCATATCTTGTTGTTTAAGCTAATTTTAACATGTCATTGGTAACAAATGCATGTTTTTCTGCATATCTCCTCTGCATATGGCAAAGAAGCTAGGGCTAATTGAGACACTTTATGCGTTCTTAGTCCAGATTTTCAGGTGGTCCATAATACAATGTATGGAAATGTGAAAAAGGACAGTTTTGTACCATTCATGATGTTATTAACTAAACCCATTAAAGTGAAAACACTTTTTAAACAAAAACCTTATAATGCTTAGTCATTTATTCTATTAAAATGAAGCTTTCAAAAGTTAGATCGTTGGGGAAAATCGGCAATTTAGACTGTGTTTTCTGATCTCAATATGAAGAAATACTATTCTAGGGTTTGCTTGGGTTTTGTTATATTACATGAATTGAGCATAAGTGGTTGGTCTGTTGTTTTATATTTATGGGTTCTAAACATTCTGAATTAGTTTTCACAATATATCTGCCAGGTCTTAAACTGATGGGATAAGGGAGAAGCCAGAAAGCTGGGGTAAGAGAGAGACTACTACTGTGATTCAAGTGGTTTTTAGCTATCCTGTTTTCTTTAGTTCTCTTTCTTGCTGAACAAGAATATCATCTATGTGTACCTGTGGGAAGAAATGGAACTGTAGAGGGTTTTGTTGTTTGGTTTTGGTTTTTTTTTTCAAGCTACAAAGAATTACTCTGAATATTCTTGTGAATATTTTTCAATGCACAGGAAGGGCTGAATTCCCATAATGTAGGTGTTGGTCATAAGACACACAGTAGGCCTTCTCTGAGACATTTGTTTGCAAAAAGAGGTGAATCTGAAGGGCTAGAATATTTTTTTAATGGTTGTGTGTAAAAGAGCTGCTTTCCAAACCAAGCTTAGTATAAAATGAGATATTTGCCCATGGAGATGATGTTTTCTCCAAAAAACACCTTGGGATGTGGGTAGGCACAGAGAATGTCCTGTTGAAGCGTGGAGGCTGAAGCTTTTGATAATGTGTTCAAGATATAGGTTATAATTTATGAAGGGTTTGTTGGTTTGGTTTATTTTTTTTTTAATAAAAATAACAGCAAGAAGCTGAATGTATGCAGCTTTTTAAAGGAGAGAGAACAGCAGCTCTACTATCAGCAGTTTGTTGGTAAGTAATCCTAGGCAATCAAAATAACTTGTTCTGCATTGTTTGCCCCTCCTGTAGAAAACCTAACAAATCTTTGTTTCATTTCCAGAAATGAAAGGAGAACTGTCTTACAATTCTTTTAATTTGATCTATTATAAGACCACAGCAATAAATACAGAGAACCAGCTATTTATAAAGGAGAAAAATAAAGGGTGAGTCAGGGAAGATGGCAAACAAACTTTTGCTGGGCTGTACTCCCATTTGTCCTGGGTATGTTTTAGGTTTCTGCTTTTCAAGGTTCCACTGGGCTATTCTTTGTTTCCGTGTTTAGCTTTGTGTGGGTTTTGTTTGATTATATCTATCTATCTATTTTTTTTTAAGCTACCTGAAGCATAAAGTCTGTTTTAGGGAAAAAAAACTCATTGGGAGGGCTAGTCTATGTGAGAGCTCATACAGGAGAAGTCTAAGGGAGAAGAGGGGTAGGAAGTTGGAATAAACATGTGGGTCAGAGGTGGGAGGACATCAGAAAGGAAGGAGGATTTGCAAAGAGTGAGGATAAGGGAGCTTTTGGAGTGCAGATAATTGAGGAGCAGAGGGTCTAGGAATTGGGAGTGGTCCCAGTTAAGAAATAGCTTCAATTAGAAGCTGCAATGTATACAATGGCTGAAAAGCAAATGACAAGCCAGTGATGTGATGTGATGTGGTGGCAGGTAGACATGCCTAGCAGAGGGCCTTGCTGGAGGGCTGTTAGCACTTGGCTACTACGTGTAAATACTTTATAAGATTAATTCTGTCTAATCGTACTTCTAGCTTTTCTTTTGCTATAAAAAAGGGGTTTTCTTCAGTTTTGAGAAGCATGGATGCCAATAGAAGCGTAGATGCATAGAAGCAGTGGGTTTTCATTGTATCCTACTATAATCCGTTTTTGAGTGTGTGTATTAATGAATTGTGGTTCCTACTTGGGTTGTTCCAAGTATAAGGAGAGCAACAGCCCTTTGAAGAAGTATTTGTATTGCAATCATTTGAGACAATTTTTATTTTATTTTTGCAAATGCAGGTATATCATCAAAAGTTTGGCACTTCACTTTCTTCAGATGTCCATGTGAAGGGTTAAAAAAACCCCTTATGTTTGGGCTGTGTATAGCATGAATGGATTTCTCTCTGTGTGTACTGCTTGCATTATGATCATTTCAAATTAAAAAAAAAAAAAAAAAGGCTATAGCCCTGTGCAGATTGAGACTTTGATGTTACTAAGGGATCTTCTTTGGTAATCCAACACTAATATTTTAATCAGTGCACTCAGGTCTTCTGCCTTGATTCCGGTGAATATGTCTACGGTAAGCATATACTGAAATAGCCATTGGAAGAGGCATTCAAGTGCACGTTAGCAAGAATAGGTGTAGTATGAAAATGTGTGAACAGTGATACTAGCAGTAAACTAAGCTGTAAAATTCCCATCCAGTATACAGTTAATATATTACCTTTAAAATACTGTAACTTAGTCCTAATGGACCATGTTAGGCAGTTAACTATTAATTATATAGTATGTATAAAAGCTTCCAAATCAGAGTATTTATCTTCTTTTAGACACACTGGGTTGTTTACACACAGCAGAATTTTAATTGTGTATCGGATCCTGTGCATATGATAAAGGTTATAGATGATAGTGGCCACTCTGTGCTTAGCCTTAAAAAAAATTAAAATGCTGTGGTTATTTTTTCATAGGTGTTTTTGTTCAAATTATGACTAAATTAAGTCTCTCTTTATTCTGTGTGTGTTACTTGAAATCTTGAACTGTATCATTGGAAGTACATGCTGTAGCCTTCTAAGACTTTCAGGGCTTGTGATAGCAAAACCTTTTAAGTAAAATGTTGTTTGGCATCATCCTCTCTAACTGTGGTGGCTGCTGGTGTGATTTGTCTGTGCATTATTTATGTATCATGTATGTTTTGCTGCAGTGGCAAAACTTAAATGATATAACTGAATAATTTTTTTTCTTGTGGTTAGGTTCAAATTGGTAACTTATTCAAAGCTTCAGGAAAATAAAGATTTAGATCTGTTCCCTAAGTAAAGCAGCTTTGGTGGTTTCTCAGACCTCACAGATTATTGTTGTCAGTCAGCGTGTAGAAATGACTATCCCTACAGCCTTCGTAACAGAGAGTAAGCAAATCTTGTTATTTGATTCAGTGCAAGGTCCAGCAACTTTGTTTAAACAGCCAGAGAGGTAGTTTGACCACAGTCAAAGGACTTTGCACTAAAGGAGCGGAAGAGAAATCTTGTGTATTCTCTGAGAATCCAAGTTTTGCAATTCTGGAACCAGCAGGTTAGGAAGAAAAAGAGGTAATAAAAAGAGCTTACCTAGGGATCATTACTCTCTTTTTGACCTAAACTCTTCAAATTGTCTTTGAGTTTTAGTGGGGCTGCGAGACTCTACAGGGTACTTCCAGGGCCATTTTCCCATCCTAAACTGTGGGCCTGGCAAAACATGGCATAATTACAGGGGCCACCAAACTCAAAAGTAATATAAAAGGTGAATTGTAGATTCTTGCCTATAGCATACATAAAGGGTAAGCCCGATCCTCTGCTCCAGAACACAACCTTGCATTCAGTGTAAATATAATTGGTATGTAGTCATTTTCTAAGGAAGTTAAAACAAATGGTCAAAATCAGGAATGCAGTTAAGCTGGGTAAATCCGTTTAGAATTCTCACTTTTTCCTCCTTCATGTATCAGCTCCTTCTGTCCCAATAAGCTGGTGCCACTAGTGGCTGCTTACTTTGGGAGTAGGGACATGAAACTTTGTCGCCGATAGGTCAGTGTAAATTACTACTTCACCATGCTTCAGCTGGAGATCGCTGCTTATTCAGCTGGACCTCCACAGGCTCTCCACAATTGTATAAACTGGTGAGAGCTGCTCCCCTAATCCTTTGTGAACTTACCTAAAGCCACTTCAGTAGTAACACAAGTTAGTGTATTTGGGTTTGTGTTGCAATATACCAGGCATTCATACTCAGGCAGTCAGTGCAGCTCACCTGAGAAATGGTAACACCCAGCTGGGCAGATGGAAACTTTCAATTATTTGTCTGATTGTACTTGCTTATTCTGGTTGAACAGGTTTCTGGTGTGTAGATGACAGTGAGTCTTTACTGTTCTGTGAGGAGTCTTTATTCAAACAGCGTTGCTAGGACCATGCTATCTCTGGTTATAATATATAATAGTTCTTGAAAGTTCAAGAAAAATTCCACAAGAGGAAAAGTTGAAAAATCCATTTAAGACAAAATTCCTTGGTTTTATTAAGACTGAGAAGCAGAGGCTTTTCCCTGTGTTTTTTTCTGACATCGCTAATAGTCTTCGCTCCCCATACAATTCCTCACTCCCAATAAACCCCCTCAAGTAATAATGGCTCTGACCGCCTTCCTTTCCAGCCCCTGTGTGGGGATTCTTACTCAGAGTGCAGCGTGTTCCACCGGAGGTCAGTGTGCACCAGCGCAGGGTCCACACATTGCCTCCCTGCCCTTCATTTGCCATTGCCATACTTGATTTGGTCCTGGAGTCACATTGGTATTCCAGTCCAGGAATGGAAGGATTGCGCTCCTGAACAATGCACCCTTTGTTGATTCAGTCATCCAGAAGCTTCTGCCCTGGGATCTTGTTTATTATTCCAGCCTCTTCAAAATTGCAAGGGTTGAATCCTTACAGATTTCAGATTGGTGCCTTGGCACTAAATCGTACCCTTCCCCAAGCAAGAGTGCACCTGCAAGTAGCTTCTCCACAGAGAGACAGGTGTGGTTGGCATTGTGGGCTGAATGTTACAGGATGGCATGACTGCATCACACAGAACCTACTTCTGTAGGATCTTTTTTAGCTTGATTGTAGATGGGAATTTGGAACTATGAATGAATTGGAGAAGAACCTGCTCTACGTTGTAAGGGAGAGTGTCAGTCCTCTCCAAACCCTGGAGTTCAGCCCCAAGCAAGCCTCACGCTCTCTAGTACAAATAGTAGAACATGTTACTTAGTAATAATGCAGTTTCACTGCGGGAGTTCTTTCAGCTACCGTCCTATCTGTCTAGCATATCCAATAGCCTTTTGCAGTCTAATACTGTATGAATAGCTGTTCATTTTCTTACATTTGAGATTAACAGAGCTGGAAGAGACAGTTTTCCGATTTTTATAGGACTGTTTCAGTATTAAAAACCAACATACTGGACTTTATATCTTCATGCAATGAGACAGAGGACATTTAATATCATGGTCATTGTGACTTTAAAAACCAGTAATTTCTGCAACCGAAGCTGTTGATTTTCCCTTCCATGCCTATCTTTCTGTGACAGTGCACAATGTATCAGAATTTAATTTGTATCATCTTTTGTGAATGGAATGGAGCAACATTTTAAGGGTTACTGTTTAAAATGTTCTCCTTTCATCAACTTCAGCACTGCAGTGAATACAGGCATTGTGTATATTTAAGCGGGGAAAAAACAAAAGAGTAACTGTTCTAAATAACTGGAATACTTTTTCTGAATTTTTATGATAATTATTAATTGCTATGCTTTTTCAGAAATGGCCATAGAGATCGGGTTCAACAGATCCCTGCAATTACAGCAATAAAATTTTATGTATATATAAATTTAAGCTGTGTTGCATCCACTTAATCTTTAAAGCTTATATTGTTATGGGAAGACATTTGAAATCTAAAAAAATCTTGGTATAAGAGAAGTAGACCTCTATAGCCTGATGTCTTTGAGATGTAAGATTAGCATTTGAAATGCAGAGTTCTATGTTAATCCTTCAGAAGAGAGGGACCTAAATTCTTTTGAAAATAAGGAATTGATACTATTCTTCTGCAAAAGTCCCTCTTTGTTTCATAGTATATTTTCAGTGACAAATCAGTATTACTTTTCTGACACTCAAAACGTGAATAATAATTGGAACATTGAACATTTTTTTGTTTCAGAACATCTGATTTTCCAGGAGTGGGATCCTTCTGGTATTTCTAAAAATTTTTAAATTGAAACAGCCTTTTTTCTTTGTTTCTTTCAAGAGGACAAAACATTTCCCAGTCACTTAACCAAGCACTGATCCATTGTAGATAAAACATCAGCACCCCATATTTTCTATGAATATGCCTCCATCTTTTTTTAGGCAACGCAGCATCCAACTTTGGTTTTTTGATAATGGTATTGAAAGATCTAATCACACTGCCATTTTTTTTACTTTGTAAGGTCTTGTACTCAATTACAGCTCCTTCATTTGTACCCAGAATACCTGTAAATTATAGATTTTCTCGCATCCAAGTACTTGGCTGTCCAGACCCCAGGTTCATTATGGAAAAAGTTAGACAGTATTTACATAAAGATATGCATCTGTTTCTCACTTTGTGATGGTTCAAGTTTCCTTTTTGCCTTCTCTCACCCCATAATCAGTGAAGATCTGCAAGTGGGTCTTTATCATCACCTGTATCCTCAAGCAAATACTTAATTGACATGAGTAAGTTAATCAGATCCTGAGCAGCAGACATGCCTGAAATTGTGGCGGTTGTATTTAAATATTCTTTCTGCTATATGCTTCTAATTAAACCTTGCAGTTCTTACCTGAGACTTGGAAATTCTTGAAAACTGAAGTTTGTAAATTCTTCTAAAGCAGAGGCCACTGTCTCGATGTTATTGTAGTTGACAGGAGTATTTCTAGGTCACCTGGAAATAAACCGAAGCAGGTTTTTCTTTCGCTGTTTCTCACTGTAAGAGTTCCTCACAACAATTTCAAAGAATGTGATGCAACTGTACAAATTAGGACTAGGTTGCATAATTTGTTAAAAAATATTTCAGTCACCATGACTACATCACAGAATTGTTCTGTGCCACTTCAGAGAACATTATTCGATAGCGAGCCAACAGTAATGCTTTCTGTATCATCAGACTTCTTCGACTGGTGCAGTTTACAGCCTCCCTGGCAGACCTATACCCTACAGACCAGGTTTTTATATATTTACCTACAGTACAGTAGTCCTACATTTTTCAGTGAAACTGCTTTTGGAGGAAAGTTGCTGTTCCATGTGGATGTAGGAGTCCACTATGTTGGTCCTAAGTGATAAGATGAATATATTTTTTAATTGTGTGCTTGTAACTGCCACTATGTTGTGCATCCTGTGTTCAACATTATGGAGGGTAACTTGGGGAAAACACTGTCGAAGGTTAAGGCAAATACAGCACATTGCACTTTCATCCTGAGATCTTTCAACCACAGGCTGAGGAATTGCACCAGCTAAGAATGACCGTACTGGCTGCACGCATGACATTGCTTTCTTTATAATTACTACCTAAAAGTATAATTAAAGTATGTATATGCTAATAATTACATAAAAGTATATCTCTGCTTTAGGAGAGTGTTTATAATAATGTTATTGCAAGAAATACTAAAAGATGTATAGCATTTTTCACCATCCTTTGATACCAGATACTGTTTGACACCAGCCAATAGCTACTCTCTGCCTGTGGAGAAACTCTTGTTATGGTTGTGGTCACTGTGGGGAAACATGAAAGCAAAGGCAGAAATCCAGGGCAGACTGCTGATCACCTACTAATAAAATACAAGAATAAAATTGCCACAACCTTCTAGATAGCAGCTTACAGTACATTAGCTCTGTTCACTCTGTTCCATGTAAACAGTATTTTGACAAACCATTCTCTGATCTGAAGATGTTGGTAGTCTAAATTCTCTGAAGATTATGGTGAACTGTTGCAGAATGATTGACTGCATCACTTAATTTCAACAACTATGGAAAAAAATAATTATTTTTTAAAATAAACTCAGACATTTACTGATTTGCAGTTAGTATATTTTGGCAATGCATCCAAAAAGTCTAGCATCAACCTACAACACAAGTAGGGAAGAATGAAATAATGTATCATGACCTGTGCATTATATTGTGGTTTTTATTATGTTCTTAATGGCAACTGTCAAAACAGGCAGCTGTGAATCAGAACTTTCTAAACATGTTCCCCTCTTCCCCCAAAAAAGAAATCTCATTTGGTGCTTCCTATTGTTGTAAACCAGTTCAAAGGCTGCACTTTGAATAGATTCCTCTTTCTTTGGGCTTAACCTGAGAGATTTAAGACTTATTTATCTGAAAAAAAAAAAGTAAGAACTTAACAAGAACAAAACTTAGAACTACATTATTAAATACTTTATTGCTGTGGCAAGGACATGTGAAGAAATGTTTGTTTGCCATAGAGTTGTGGTATCTAGTTCCCTGTACCCATGTTTTACAGCTTAAAAGGAAGTCCATTGTTTATTCATTGGTATGCGATGAATAAACTTACAGTGCCCTACCTTTAAGTGTGACAAATAAGGATAAAAGAAGGCTAACCTGAGCTTCAGTGGGTAGCAGACGTCCTGCACTTCACACCTGCTTGCATGGAACTTGCTTGCATAGGCTGCAGGCTTTGCAGGGTATTTTGTTTTGCATGACCATCAACAGTTTGGTAAGGGGAGGACTCAGAATGAATTTTTGTATCACTCATAGCATTTATATTATTTGGTCTTCAAGGTGCATTATATACTTTTGAGTTTGCATATCACGGAGATCACTTCAGCTCTGTGTCTGCTGGTGTTGAAATCAGTCAAAAGATTGAATTCTATGTTCTATTACACTTCCATCGAGTAAGAACCATCCACATACTCCATACTTAGCAGAAGATGATGTTGGATCTCGGCAGCAGTTTCTACGCTGCAGGCAGCAGAAAAAACTTATACCCTGAAAGTGAATTTATTACTTCATTCCATTAATAATAAAAAAACCCCAAACAACAAAAAAACCCACTACTGCTCTAATAACCAGCTCATGGGAGACATCAAAGAAAAATTTCGACCATATATGGTTGTTAAAGCTGTATGCCGTGGTAACAAACAAACACTGTTTAATCGTTCATTGGTGGTCACTTACAAGGCCTGTTCTCAGGTTAATTTACAGAGTTGGCCTGTTCGATTCTTTTAAACTGCGCAATAAAGACGGGGACAGTTTTGTGTTCGGTGCTCTAAGAGGAAGGTTTATATCCTATGGCTAAGGACGCAGGGCAGCGTTTGTATCGCGGTCGACAGCACGGCCCGTTTCACCGCTCCTCGGTGTCTCGCGCAGGCAGCGCCGTTAGGCCCGTGAGCGCGGCAGGCCACTGCCGCAGCGGAACTGGAACGCTGGCGGATACAAGCGCTTCGCAGCGTTCTCTCTCTTGTCACGGTTTGGGGATCCTGCTCCTGTTCAGTCATCGAAACCAAACCGTGTGGAGCTTCCACGCGAGATCTGGCTGCTCTGTCTGGCCCCACAGGCCCTCGGAAGCAGGCGGCGGGGCCAGATTTGAACCACCCCCCCAGGCAGCCGTCGGCCGTTCCCGCGTTGCCGCAGGCAGGTCGGCACGCGGGCAGCCGTTCAACGGCCGCCTCCGCGTGCGCCCCGCCCCCGGCCCCGGGCCCCGCCAATGGGGATCGGCGCGGGCGCGGCGGCCCCGCCTCCCGGCGGGCTCCTTCTACCCGCGGGCGGCGCGGGGCGCAGCAGAGCGCGGAGCCGTCCCGGGGATGGCCACGGTGCGGGAGAAGGCGGCGGCTCTGAGCCTCAGCGCTGTCTGCAGCCCTGCCGCCAGGCCGCCGGGTATGGGGCGGGGACGGGACGGGACCGGAGCGGGGCCGGGGGGCGCGGGCAGCGGGCGCTGTGCCCTCATCCTGGGCTTGGAGGGCACAGCTGACGAGATGAGGTGGGTGTTCCGCGCGGCAGGCTCGGGGGGCCGGAGGCCGTCCCGCTCTGTGCCTGGCCCCTGCCCACTGGGAGTTCCGTGTCGGCGCCTTTCCCCGCTCCACGGAGGTTCAAAAGTTGGCCGCTCTTTGCTGTCAGTGGAAGGCGGCGTTTCTGTCCGGGCAGCTCTAGCTGGGCTTCGTGCCTGCCCCGCCGCCACCCCGTACCCGTACCGAGCTCGGCGGTCGCCGCCGTGGCGCAGCTTCCCTAACGGGGCAGCCCCGCGGCCCGGGCGAGGGGCTGCAGACGGGGCGGTGGCGCGGACGCGGTGCCCGGCGAGTGATGACGGGGCTGTGGGCGGCGGAGGGTGACAGGCGGACAGGGCCAGAGGCTTCTGTCCAGAAAGCGAGAAACAAGCAGGTGTCTCGTTAATGCAACGTGAAGGGCTAAAGGTCGCTTGTTGAGAACAGTTTCTGCCTTTTTTCCCCCCCACTTCGAGCACCTTAACTTTGTAAAACTTTGTAATCTTAATATTGAATGCCACACGCAATACCCCCCCCCCCCCGAGTTTGGGGGCGTGCGTGTGGGGAAGGGAGGGATGGTAAAACAGGGGGTGATGGGAT
>JAAGNO010006349.1:0-10041 GCA_033439905.1 Ceryle rudis | reverse complement strand
GGCTGCCCAGAGAGGCTGTGGAGTCTCCTGCTCTGGAGAGATTCCCAACCCACCTGGAGCCTGCGCTGCTGGGCCCCTGCTCTGGGTGCCCCTGCTGGGTGGAGCACGGGGGTGGCACCAGATGGCCCTTCCAGCCCCACCGTGCTGGGATGCTGTGATACCTGTGGGAAAGGGTCTCATTTCTCTGGGAAGACCCAAGGCAAAGGCAACCACTGGCAGGAGGACAGGCAAGTGTGGAAGCAGCAAGGCCACCGCTGGCCAGACCCAGGGCAGAGCAGGTACCAGCGTCAGAGGGAGGACACCCCCTTGCCTGTATTTTCAGATCCAGCTGGAATAACCACAGCACAAAGACTCCAACACCCAATCGGCCCTCCACCAAGTTACTACTTATCTTAAGCACAAGAGCTTTTTCCTTTGTCTATTCCTCTCCTCCAAGCCTGCACTTCCCGCTTCAGCTCCTGGTTTGGGCTCCTCCAGTCACAAGCTGGGCTGTCTCTGACTCTGGATCAAACCAGCCCCTCTGCTCCTGCTATGGGATGGAATCCATGGAGTCTGTACAAGCACATTACTCGTGGGTCTCTGTACCAGCAGAAGGGCAGGAGGATTCTGTCCTCTGTGCCTCCCCACCTTCAACTTCTTGGCTTCAATTCCTCCCAAGCATGGAAGGCAATAATCGCAGCACCTCCTGTCACCCTTGGGGTGACAGAAGGTCCTACAGAGGTGGGTCCAGGTCATTCTGTTAATATTTTGGCTCTCAGAGCCATTTGCTTGGCAGAATAACCACCAGTGCCCCAGAGACGATCAGCAAAGTGGTCCTGGGCTCCCTGCTCCTCTAGCTCATGCCCCTCATCATCTCCTGTCTCTCTCAAGACCCGAAGAGCAGAACTGGGGTACCTCAGGCTGCACATTCCAAGACAAAGACAGACTGAAAGCACCAGGCTGAGGAGCTAACGGGAATCTACGCAGAACTGGAGACCTTCCAGGCTTTGCAGCTCCAGGAGGGATTCCTATCACGAGCAGGGCTGGCAGCGGTTCAGAACGAGCAGGGAGAACGCTTCGGTTTGCACTTTTGGGTTAGGAATTTGGATGTACGTAAGGAGTAATTGGGGAATTGAAGCAAGGCTGGAAGAGGCTGGGAGGGAAGACGGCACCAACGGGGCCAAGGAGAACTCCAGCAGCTGCTGTTAAACCATGTGCTGACCAGCCATGGTAGCAAAACCACGAGACAGAGGAACGGGCTCGATCTGATCACAGATGGGCAAGTCTGGCAACAGTCCCAATGAGGAAACACTGCTCCTAGGAAAAGGACACAACTTCTCACTCCAGTCACCTGCAGCGTAGGTCACATGCGGCCACTGTCCCAAACAGCTTTACTCGTAGCCCTGACCCTCTGACTGCCCACGGCCCCCAGCCAGCCGTAGAGCCCTGGGACCTGGACAAACCCTGCCTGCATTCTAGAAGAGCTTGAAGAAGCTGAAGGTCCACCATCAAATCCTCCAAAGCACTGTAATTACAAGATCTTTCTCGGCTCTCAGCTCCCTCTCCACCAGGACCAAGAGCAGGACACCCAGTAAGGCAGATCTGCTCAGCTACACCAACTCCTGTTCTCCAAACACACCAGTTCATGCTGCCCCAGGACCGCGCTGTGGGTGCACCATCCACTGCCACAGCCACACGACAACGCGCAGGGGATCAGCACGGGACGTCGCGTTCCTCCTCACCACCTACCTCTTCCACTTTCAACCCAAATAAAAGCAGGTCAGGCAAGAAGGTCTGTGAAGTAAGAAGTCAATTCCAGCAGCAAATAGAGCTTTCGAGTTCAGGTTACTCACTCAGAGCTCACCCGTGTCCTCCTCGGGACTCAGCAACACTCTTCTGTCACCAGCAGCACCAGACATCCCACCCTGAAGACAAGTAACTGCTTCTCCTCATACATTTTCAGAGGAGAGCATTAGTGCAACACCTTGTTTCTCCACCTTCTGAGCATAGCATGGCTCCATCAGCATGGGCCATTTCTCCCCAGATCCCAGCTAGAGACAGTAACCCCTGGCTGGGTGGCTCCTGACATCATTAGCCAACAATAAAATGTACTAGGGACACGGGGACCGCTCTCCTGACTTGTCATTGTCACCTCCAGCTGGGACAACCCTGTGAAAACCTGTTGATTAACAGAAGACATCGATGCAACTTGCAGATGTTGTTTGGTAACTCAGGAGGAACTTCAAGCGCTCGCTCGCTGCAGCCTCCAAGACACACTCAAGGCACAGCAAGAAACCAGACTTGGAACAGCAAGATTTACCTCCCGTGTTCCTTGAACCATCACCCTGGTGGTCGCAGGGATGTGTTGCCCCAGGGTTCCCAACACAGCTCTTGCATCTCTCGGCATCCAAACGCCCCCGGGGATTTCTAAAGCTTTCCAAGGATCGCCTTCAGTTGCTGTTGGCTTCCTCCAAAGAGCTGCCCAGACCAAATCTGAACAGTCCCTAAATTATTTAGAGCTCCATTATTATACCTGGGTCACTTGGAATGACTCATCTGTAGTGTTCCAGTTTGAGGCAGAGAGAGATTAATTACCCTACGCGCACAGGTCCCGTCTAGACTGGGAAACTGAGGTGTGTCCAGCAGACCAGCGACATTTGGCCAGACAGGGTTTCACACAGACAAAGGCCGAGTCCTTTCGGGGGCTGCCTGACAGGGTAGGGGACTGCCAGGGTCACATTTCAGGTGGTACAACCACCCAGATTCTCACCCCAGCACACGGGGCTCATTCCATGGGAATTACACAGGTAGGCTCAGCCCAGCAGCCACGTACGAGTCCCAGCTGGGAAAGTCAGTACCCAGCAGGACTGCCCTCTGTGATGCACACCAAGATCTGAGGATGACAAACAGCAGCAACCACAAGGGATCATTACCTGGCAGCCAGCAGGATCACGAGAAGAACAACCCAGAAGTCTGGCTGAACCCGCTGGGAAGGTGTTGCTCCTTCTATCCCACCGCTGGGACAACGTGAGCCCTTCCAGATAGAGCAAGGGCAGCTGCCTGACCAACACGGGCAGCTGCATCCTCCTCACCAGTCACAACCAGCGTCCTGCCAGCCCATGGGCTGCTCTCCCAGCTTTGGGGCCATCTCTCCCCTTGGTGGCGTGAAGATAAGAGCCAGAACTTTGTCATGAGTGTCACACGAACGCCGACATGCACCGGGCTTCCCGGTGCCATGGGCTGTGTCCTGCCTTTGCCAACACCCCATCTTGTAGAAACGGTTTGCTACCACCGACGGCAACAACTTGGAAACCACGAGATGAGAGCGGCTGGGGCTCTGGGCACCCATCAGAACCGGCCTTGCCATCCCTCGGGCACGAGCAGCACGCTCCCGAGCGTGCCGGTGCCACTCCACACCGGCCATAGCTGCAAAAGCCGCCTTCTCCTCCACGCTCCCCAAGCCTCATCCCTCAGCTGATGACTCCACACGGTGCAAAGCTCACATGAGCTCTCTCGCCCAGGGGAGAGCGTGGACACCAACGTGTAAGGACAGGTTTGGGAACTGCTGTTTACAGCAAAGGCCTCGGTTTTTTGGCTGGTAGGGACAAGCAGAGGCCTCCTCTCAAATTTCACCTCAGATCTGACCAGAGGGTAGGGCAGGGCAGTGCTAAGGCAGGACACTGGCTGCCCCGAGCGATGGGACAGACAAAAATCTCACTCTCTGGCTCCCCCTTCACCTCCCATATGCTTCAGAGCACTTAACAGCGGGTGGGTCTCCTCCTCCACAGGCTCATTTCACTTCAGGGGTGTTGCAACCATCTCCAACAACCAAAATAAGGGTGCCACTGCACCCAGCCAGGGATGGTCACTGGGGGCCCTCTGCAAGGCCTTCAGCAGGAGCCCCAAGGAGCACCCGGCACCCCGAGGGAGGGTGAGGCCGCACCGCAGGCTCTCTCCAGCAGCAGAGCCAGTTTAAGAAGTTCCTACCCCACCCTGTCTCCTCACCTCAGACAGCCACCAGTCTCACCAGGTTTGCTGGTTTGCAGCTAGCCCAGTGCAAGCAACAGTTTGGATGAGATGCCTCCCCCCACCCCAGCCAGCTTTCATCTAGGGCATGATCCCAAATCCCCTAAAGCAGCATTCAGCTCGGGGGCATCAGCTCCCCAGGCGCTGACAGAAAGAGGGTGGAAACCTCTAAAACCAGCTCTGCCACACCAGCAATCCTGACCTGGAACCACACCCTGCGATAGAAACTGCTGACTTGACAGTGGCAGAGAGACCACGCCGGGCAGGGTTTGTTGGCAGGGCAGCGGCACTCGCCCGCTGCGCTCCCCCAGGCCCTTCTGAAGGGATCCAGCGCTGCTGCCCTTCCTTCCTCACCCCCGGTGTTGTCACTGAAAGCGGCCGGCATCGCTTCGGTGACTTGTTAATCCCAAGGTGGAATTCACGGAGTCTTGCTGGTCTCCAATCACACAGGGAAGGGAAGGTCTGGCAAAATGAGCCCCAGAGCAGAGAGCTGACATTTCCTCATGCTTCCAGCACCCAGGAATACTCACCGAGGGCCCTGCAGAAGGACAAGGCGGACACCAGCCCTGCGTCCCGCTGAGGAGCCGTTCGGCAGCTCCACAGATCTAGAGGGGTAAAGGAATTTTGCGCGGGGTGAAGACTGGAGTAAGAGAACCCTCGTCCTCTGCGACGCACCTCCAGCACGTCTTTAGAAAGTGCTGGGTCCGACAGCCCCTCCAGTAACCCGAGATGCTCTGGCCAGTTTGCTGAACAGCTCCCAGCACCACCAGGAGATTCCTGCCCTGCCGATGACCTGACAACAATCTAACCTTCCCAAAAAATTAAGTTACATGCACGCAACAGTCTCTTCTCCCTGTCAGATCACCTCCTGAAGCTGGTGGTGAGCGCGGTGGCGGCGCAAGGCAGACAATGTCCCGCGAGGAAAATGCTCATGGACACTGGACAGCCCAAAGCAGACGCCACAGCACCAGCCCGACCGAACGACTTCTCCAGAGCTGTTACTCCAGAGCTGGAGCTGCTCAGGTTGCCCCTCCTGCCTTTAAGAAGTCCAAACGCCTGCTCGCAGGGAGCTGAACTGTTTGCTGTGACATGGGCTGGGTGCGACCACCCAGTGACAGTCAGTGGGAGCCTTCCAAGTCTCAGAGAGGGACCAGAGCATTGTTAGTGCCAGGGCTGGACCGTCACTCGGCGCAGGATACAATAGAGCGTTTCAGCTCCTCGATTAAGGGCTTGCAAAACATGAATCTACAGCTTATAAAGCCAGCACCTCAAACCAGTCCCCGAAGGCTGCCTCACTACACAGCTGAGGAGCAGAAACACGTACGCAGAGTTAGCAGGAAACTACTATCAGCACCTGACAAGTCCCATCCTCTGCTACTCGTAGTGTGGGGAAGCCCAGTTGAATCTCCGGGCGAGGAACGCGGATATCCTTTCTTCCAGTTCGGTTCAGATGGGTGCAAGACGCCCTCCCAGTGATGTTCCTGCCTCCAGGCAAGGTCACCCAGCCCTTCAAAATTTAGGGGTTTGTGGATGTAGAGCCTGAGCTGGGAAACATCGCAGTGAGGGCATCACGACCCACCTCATGTGTCATTATGCCACACGGGGAGGTGCGAACTGGCAGAGGATTCTTGTAGGAGCGTGACTGCATCTGAAGCAGAGGAGAATTCCTCCTCCAAACCCAGATCTTTTACTGATCCTCACAAATCCATTCAGAAAAAGATCCCTCGAGCAGATTTTAACGGTATGACTCACAAAATAAAATAACACTAAATGCCCAACACTTCTTCTACATCCCGATGAAAACCAGTAGGTCAAGAGATGCCACTGGTGCCATTACCCCGGCACACCGGTTAAGAAGCTGCTTTTGCCATCTCAGGCCGGCGGTACCATCAAACCATGCAATTAATTCAGCTCCTTCACCAGTATAAACCATTCTGGCCAAGTCTGTTTGGCTGGTAGGACTAGCATCACACTTGGATTTAGGGGTTTTTTTTAAATATATTTATTTATTCTTTTGCTATCACCCCCCAGTAGATGCCCAACACATACGAAACACAGCTTAGAGCATCAGAAACATCCCGTACTAACAACTACCTGCTTCCCTACCTAAAACTCTTGATGTAGGCACATTAAAATCAACTCCCAAGACCAGGTAGGAGTAGGATATTCAAATAGGTCACATGCAACACTTTTGTCTTCCTGGATAATTCACCCGCGATACCTTGTTCTGCAAAAGCCAGAAACACCAGTTAAAAGAACAACTCCCTACATTTCAAAGCATAAATAATTGGGGAAAAAAAATAATAATAATAATCATCATTTTCTAAAGGTTCTCCAACCAGGGAGCGTCACACACACAGCAAGAGAGCAGAATGAGCTGGAAGCTCTGAGGAAAAGCAAAACAGGAGGCATGAACTTAAGCCTCACGTCCCGCACAAGGGTCATGCCTTCTCCTCTCGGCCGCAGGCCAGCGGAGACAACCTGCACCCGAGGGCACAGAGCCCGGCTGAGCCTCATCTGCCACTCGCTGCCCATGTGCCTCCCCAAGCCCTTTACGCGCGTAGCTCGTCAGCGTGCGGACGTTTATCCAGCTTAGCACATTCTGCTGGCCACCTACACTGAGACACCAGCTCTTCCTGACCACTTTTATAACTGGTTTTAAACTGGTAAGTTCCTGGCTGATGGTTTCCTTCATCTGCCATGTCTTTATCAAGCCATTTTGGGATACTTCTGGTCAAAGCGTAGCTAAAAATCATAGCTGAACCAAAATCTGAAGCCTTCAAGAGAAGCTATCCTTCCATCCTGGCTGCTGGCTACAGAAACGGTCTCTCTCCGGTCAAAACCAGCACCTTGAGCCACACGCTCGGGGGAACAAGAGAGAGGACGTGGGGCTGCTGCTTTCGGTAGCGCTGCCAAATGAAAGCATCCACCAAAGCACTTGGGGAGAACAAGTCATCCCAAGGGGTCTGCAAATGTACGGCGGTTCGTTTGGGTTGGGTTTTTTTTTGTCAGCACCCTCTCAAAAAACAGAGAAAAAGATTAAAACCCAACCTGAAGCTGAGGCAGCTGACTATGAGAGTGTAGACATCTGTCACTAAATCATCCAGTAGGAGAATCCTCTCTGCAAGAACGCGCAACAGACGCGAAGCAGCCCCAGAAAAACGGAGCACACGATCACATCTTGGGTGACCCAAACGTTTGGACAAACCCCGGGCTCTGCAGAATCCTCCTTTCCACGGGGAATAACCATTTCTACCCTCACTAGAGGATTTCCTACAAGGTTCTTGTTGGCTACACTCTCCCAGCAGCCTTCCTAGGGCCAGGCACCCAGCAGCATCCGAAGAGTAAGAAGTACGAGCTCCCGAGGGCGAAGCTTAGTGGCGAGCGGCACATTGTCTCATCCCAAATGATTTCAGAGCGTTAAAGGATAAGGATTTACCTTTACAGGCAGCACCTTGAAGGTGAGGGTGGGCGTACTGCTGTGAGTCGGAGAGGAACTCCATCACAGCTACCACAGAGCTGGCACGCGCCTTCCCTGCCTCAGAACAACATGGAACCAACTTGCAGGAGACACGGCAGCTTCCCTCCTTCCCGGGGATCTCCGGGAATATCATCTCAGACTCCCCGAGCGGCTGCTCCCACTGCGCTCCCAGTTACAGCCCAACTTCCAGGCTTCACACAGTCCCCTGAACAGCAGCGCGAACATCGGACAAGCCAGAGCTCCTGACAGGGCCCGGCTTTTGGAACGGCTCCCTCCGAGAGAAAACCCCAGGAGAAGACACAGGCACACGAACACAGGCACAAATAAGTCGGAGCTTGAGGCCGAAGCTGGTTTTCTCAGATTTCACAGCACGCTCAAATCAAGTCCAGGCCAGCGTAACGGTAACACGCAGTATTTCAGCTCCTCTGCTTGTTACAAACACGTGGAGAAAACCTGCCGCGCCAGAAACTACACCGACACAGCTTCACAAAGCGTCTTGTGAGGGCTCGGCCCCCTGACCCTCCCCTCTTCCAGAGTTCAGGAGCCAACTGCCCTTCGTTAGGGCAAACTGTGACACAAACGGGACCCGCGGAGCCATCTAACCCCGCGTCGGCCGAGCTAACACCTCTGGGCAGGCGGCAGCGATCCACCGCAACGCTTCCTCGGGTTGTTTAAACCTGTTGCCAGTAAAAGCCTTTTTCTTTCTTCGGTTGCAACAGAACCAAGAACAGAACGTGATTGTTTAGGGCCAATACTGACCAGTCTTTGGCTGTAACGGATCCTTTCTTCCTCGGGCTCCATCTCCGACTCTTCTGAAGAGAGTGAGAAGGACACGCCAGGACTGCTGTCTTCCTCCTCTTCCTCCTTTGAAGGCAGAGGGAAACAGTGAAGCAGGGCACACAGACACGAGACACCCACATCCCTCCTTTCTTTGCTCATTTTGAGGCTGGTGCCAAACCCCCTGGCGCAGGGCTAAGAGAACGTGGGGGACAAGCCCACCTCAACTTTCAACGCTCCCGTTCTAACTTTAGGCATGACCTCGGCTAAGTGACTCTACCAGCTGTTCTGTAACACCACACAAAGCCTCAGGTCTCGGACCGGGAAAAGGCCTCCACTCTGCACCTCTACCAGCACCAGCGGCCGCTCGGTTGGCCCACACCGGGCTACGGAGCGGGCAAGCTGCTGTCAGACGCTCAACGGCAGTCGGGGAGCAGCCAGAGTAGAAGATTCCGCACTGGCGAAGCGACTCCTCCAAACACCACAATCGCTGTCCCCTGGATGGCCTGTACTGTAGCACTGGGGAGAAGCCACGGGGGTACAGAACCTGTCCCGTGGCCAGGGAAGGCGCAGGGGAGCTCTCCTACGTACAGCTGGGGTAGGGGACTAACTCCTGGCGTGGGGAGACTGACACGCTCAGATCTCAAAACCTGCCACCTTGTGACACCACACACAATAACCTGTGGAAACCTCCCCAGGCGTCAGATGGCACCTAAAGTTTGTTTGGTTTGGTTTTGCGTTGGGTTTTGTTGTTTATTGGGGGGTTTTGTTTGTTTGTTTGTTTTTTAAAGGAACAGAAAGAACCTAAAGCCGTAGTATCTTTCAGCTCTTAATCCCCATGGTTATGCCTATGCCAGACCTTCAGGGAAGGAATCTGCCAGCCCATGTAGTGTTACAGAACCGCTACCATAGTGTGGAGAGAGCTTCTCTCCCCCTGCTCTTCCCCAACTGGCCAGTTTGACAGCGGAGCATCTCCAGTCCCGTTACCATCTTCCCCCAGCCCCGCTGCCCGCTCTGCACCGCTCCGGGCCGAGCTGCTCACCTCGGCTACGGCAGCCGAGGCCATTTCCCGACACTTATTCAACTCCTCGTTCCAAACAACCGGAGCGCAACACACCAGCCGAGCCAGCCCGCTCGCAACACCCGCTGTCACCCCCGGCCCGGGGCAAACCCCCCGCCCCATCCCACCCCTACGGTGGAGGCCCCTCCCGGGCCCTCGCTCCTCGCCGCCCCCCCCCCCCCAGCAACAGCCCATTCTGAACTGGGTGACTTGGAGGTGTGCGGTGCAGGTCCCTCTGGACAGGGGCCAGTGGGGACAGACATGACCCAGGCCAGTGGCCATGTCCAGAGTGCTCCTCATCCTCAACAGGCTCCCAAACCCACTGTGGCAAGGGCCCTCAGCCCCACTGCTCGCAAGGTAAATGCTCCCAATAAAATTATAAAAGCCCTCTAACTGGCACTGGAAAGTGAGATGCTGGATAATGTCTGGATGCAGCTGGGCCCCTTTTAACACCTGGCATGCAGTTGTTATGGAGTCTTCTGGCCATGTTCCTGCAGCTCTAGCCCAACCCCAGCTCTGTGCTAGCAGGGAGCTGCCCACTGGCTCAGGGGTCCAGCTGGGCTTCAGGAATCACAGAACGGGGTGGGTTGGAAAAGACCTTCAAGATCATCTCGTTCCAACCCCCCTGCCGTGGGCAGGGGCACCTCCCACTAGAGCAGGTTGCTCAGAGCCCCATCCAGCCTGGCCTTGAACACATCCAGGGATGGAGCATCCACAG
>JAAGNO010006347.1:0-10410 GCA_033439905.1 Ceryle rudis | reverse complement strand
AAGAAAGAAAGAAAGAAAGAAAGAAAGAAAGAAAGAAAGAAAGAAAGAAAGAAAGAAAGAAAGAAAGAAAGAATACAATAAATAAAAAAATCTAAATTTTCCAGGAGAAATAGACACTTTCTAATCACAGCAATACCTGAAAGAAGGTTACACCAACCACAAAACACCGGGCAGCTTGATAAAACCGTGCAAAAAACATGTCGATTTTGCAGAAAATCAGGAAAAGCTGCCGTAACACCCAGGTCTGAACATCTGCACAAGACTGGCAACAGAACCCAGGCAGCAAGTCAAATATAGCTGAAATGCTTGTGCTTGACCCTGTGCATATGTTATAGACAGACAGCCCGTCTTCTTCCAGGACTTCAGATTATAACAAGCCCATGGTGCCTCCCGGGAGGTCTTCCTCATGGTTACTTGCTCTACTCTGAAATGCACATATTTTCAGGTTAGAGTTTATGGATTTCAGCTTCTAACTGCTGGCACTTTTCTGGTTTTGCCACCTAAGTTAAGGAGGAGTCTAAAACCAGAGGTTTCTTCTCATGGAAGAACTGAAAGATGATGAAAATACTTTCTTTTAGCCTTCTTCTCTATTACTGAAGTAGAGTGAGTTTCTTCAGTACTTCACAGATTTATCAGTCCACACATCAATCTGTTGACTCTCTGCTGAACCTTTTTATTAATGTCCTTTTCAAATACAATCCTCCAAATCTCAGTAGCTACTAATTGTCTCCCTTAACTACAGAGACAGCACTGACCTCCTTGCTCAGGTTTGATCTTCCTCAGAGCGTGTCCAACCTGACGCTTTCTCTGACTCAACCCAGTCCTCAGGCAGCTTGTGCAGAGCTGCTGGTCCATCTGCCTTGTGCACCTTCACTGTTTTTTGTAACTATCCACACCAGCTCAGGGAAGGGAGGAGATACCTGCTGCTTCCCTCACTCCTTGTACCCCCCTGCTGATGCAGGGTTGGACCGACTGCCTCAGGACCCAGGCTGTTCTGCATTTCCTATAACCCCTCATGTCCTGCTGGGAGCAGGGTGAAAGATCCTAGATGCATCTGAAATTAGTGTAATTGGTGAAGCTGTTACATAAAGCTTAGGGCAATTCATTATGATAAAACTGACAAAAAGCAGCAGGGGGGGCATCACACAATGAGGAATTTTATAGGGTGAATGATAACTAAATAGGCCCATTTTTCTCCTTGGCGTTGTCTCTGAGTTGTACTGTTTAGAGGCGTTCGTGGGAAGCTCATGTGTTTCCCTCCCCAACCATCCCCATGACACCAGATTTTCTCAGTCTGGCTGAACAAGATGAGGAGTCCTCAGGACATCACCTGGGGCACTTTCCTCTTTTATAGAGACAGCAAGAACTGATACCCCTCTCTCAGCCCTGCTTTTTCAGTATCCTGAGGTGACCTCCCTCCTTTTCCCACCTCTACCTTTTCAGTACACAGACACCCAAATAAAGATGTGAGAGTGTAGCAAGACTCAACAGAGCATCTTCCTCGCAGACACTAAGCACCATAACCTGACAACCTCTCACCTTGTCTGGTTCCTTATGCATGCTGGTTCTTCCCATCCCAAGGGACCCATCAGGGCTACAAGCATCCTATTTCTAATAGGCTTGGATAGCAGAGGTCAATTTTCTGTATCGTGTCCTGAGTTTTGGTTCCCCACAACTGCCAGGGGCTGCTGCCACCAGTTTTTAGTAGGTCTGACTCCCAGTGATGTGGTGGTGTTGTGAAACAATCCCACCTTCAGCTACACACCAGATAACCTACGCAGCACTTCAGAGCCTCTAGAGCCTTGGTGCTGCTGTGAAGCCATGGGAAGTCACCCTGCGTGGACAAGGAGGCTGGACTGCTGCTGTGAAGGGGATAAAATTGGACAGGACACTGCCACAAGCCAGACCAACACCACAGGGAGCAGCCCAGGGGCTCGGACTCCCCAGGCAGCATCTTCTGCATCGCTCCCTAGCCGTTTGATGGGGCTGTTCTGTAGGACTGTGTGGCTCCAGCCTCTGGACTGCCTGCTGGGGGTCACCAGAATCCTCCCACAGCTTCACTTTCACGATCTTTATATGCATTTGAAACACTATCAGTTGCAATCTGCCCCCTCATTTTGCAGCTAGGACCCCCTCCTTTGCCTGGCAGTCCTGCGACGCTCAGCCCTTCACCGTGTCTGCCAGTGGGCCAGCACTGCTGAGATCCTGCTGTAATCAAAGTGTCTCCATTGCTCTGCTGGCTTAGCTGGGAGAGTCAGGTTACAGGCAGCAAACCCCTATCTCTGATCACTTTAATACCACTAACCCATGTCGTGTCAGACAGAGTCAACATTTGCTCTGGAAAACACTCAGGACAGAGAGAGCAAAGCCAACCCGGCCCATGGCCTCTCCCTGGCAGCGCTTTGAAATTACCCAGGAGAAAAAACCCAAGAGGTGAACAGCTGGGAGTTCTCCAGCAGCTCCTCGGAACGCTCCTGACAGATCCCGGTCCCTGGCGCGTCAGGTTACCAGGGGCGGGGGTGGGGAGGAATTGCTTTTATTATAGGAGGGTCAGGAGGGAATTCTGGCATTTTCAATTACCCGCATGCAGAAGCAACTGCGCTCCAGGGTCAGGATTAACTGCGTGACCCCCGGCTGAAGACAGAGTGGCGGGGAAATGCACCATGATGCTGCAAGGCACCAGCTAGTCCAGAGGCCACGGGACAGGGCAGAGGAGAAAGTTGCTGATGGAGCATCTGGCAGAAGATGCCTGAACTTCTGCAACTGCCCTGCAAATGTGGCACAGAGAGAGACCTGGAAAACTGTGGGGTAAGTAAGTGGTCAAGCTTCTCTCCCACTGCCTTTATCCAGGGACTCAGCCTCACTGGGTGACCCAGGCAGCTCCAGCATGTGGGAAATATGTGGGGAGCAGAATCTCCCATGGGACCAGAGCAGGCATTCCTCAGTACAGGGCTCCTGAAGTTTCTTCTGCACTTCAAGCATCTGCACAAACCAAGTACCTCAGAAAGGGAGCAAGGGAGCAAGCTTTCAAACAACCAAGCAGCTCTCCTAGGTTGAAACACAAACTGGGTGGCTTATAGCTATGATCTCCATCTCTCATCCAGTTGTACGAGGGTCAACAAGGCCAAGTGCTGGATTCACTATTGCTTCGACTCTTAAAATGTTTGTCCACCCAACTTCTTCCCCAGTGTCCTCCCTTGTGATGCCACAGACTTTTGAAATCAGTTACCTCCAGCAGAAGCTGAGGAAAGCAACGCGATGCCACAGGGGTAACAGCACTAGGGTTCTTTAACAAAGAACATTTGCCCTTAAGCAGCAAAAGCCTCAGGTCTTGGATGTTCACCAGACTTGCTAGAGCTCAAGAAGACTGGTACTCCCAGCCTGTGAGGTTTTTTTGTTTCCAAGCTTCCTAGCAAGGTGGCCCCATCAGGCTGGTACCCATGCCGTTTGTGTGTCGAGTGTCTGGAAAAATTCCCAGTGGGCCCAGCCTCCAGCCCCTTGAGTTTGCAGCTACAAACACTGGAAAATATTAAAAACAAGGCAATGCAGTCCAAAGCTGGTCCTGGCTCCAGCCGCATTTGAATCAACAAAGGCTTTGGTGTAGATTACAGCCTTTAAAGCAGCTTTTAATGCCACAAGCATTGGCCAGGGCAGATGAAGGCTTTTCGCTCTTTATGCTCTCTGTTTAATTGAGTTTGCAGCCTTCATTTGCATGCTGCCATCCTGCCCGCGGAGGAGGGCAGGACTTTGTTCTCAGCACTGAGAGGAGGTGCTCCAGAGGATCCCGGCATCCCATCACTCAGCCCGCTGGAACGGGTTTGGGGTTGCTTGGCACCAAAGTCATCCTCATCTCTTGGCCCCCTCTCCCTGTGGAAACGTCATCTGCTCCAGATCAAGGCAACGTCACCAGCCAAAGGCTGGTGGAAAGCAGGAACGCTGGCAGGAGCCAGCCCTCCATTCCTCCAACTCACACCCCACATAGTCAGTAAAACGGTACTTTCCCACAGAGTGCCAATTAATTGCAACCAAAGCTGTTCCTAGGAACATACTGTGTTTGGAAATTCAAACACATAAAACTTAGACCAGAGAGCTATTTCTTGAAAGAATGACACCTGCTGAAGAGCCTCCCCTTAGACACACTGATTCCTGCTAATCTGAGACTGAGCTTGCTCCCTTCCTCTCTTTTAGGGTAGACTCTCCCAGGGTGGCCTCTCTCTCTCTGTGGGTATATTTTGAAAATATCAGGGTTTTTTTTTCTTGGAAAGAACATTTCCTACCCAGCCCTACCAATGCAGCAGCCTTCTGAACACTTGCCAGTGATGAACATGGGCCAGGTTGTGGTGTGGCAGGAATGGAGAGGATCCTCGTGCCTGAACTGAGTCAGCCGGACAGAGACTTATTTTATGCACAGATAGAGGGGACTGCTAAATCACAGGGACTCCAAGATGGACCAAGGAACAACCAGCCAGCCAGCAGCATTAACCTGATTCGCTACAGCCATCTGTCATGGTCCAAAGAAAAGCAGAACTGAGCAGCATCACTCTCACAGTGGACAGCCGCTCAAGCACTCTGACCCTGCAACCAGCCTCCTGTGTGTCTGCAGCCTTGCCTACCTGCCTCCAGCACCTCCACCTGCCCGGAGTGCTGGCACTCAGTGCCCTGGGGGCAAGCGAGGCAATTAGCACTGCGGGCTCTGTTTGCCAAGTGCAGCAGTAAAGATAAATCACTCCTCCTGAACATGTAAGCAAGAGGTGATCTCCTGAGCCTCTCCGTCAGCTCCCAGCATTTGCACGTGGCAGGGAAGGTGGCATGTTGTGGGGAGAGGGGGAGTCACTGATTCATCAGAAGGGACTTTCCACCCCATCCATCACAGATGGAGTTATGTCTTCTGCCCAAAGTCAGCACCAGATGCTTTGGAACAGGTTTCTGAAGCGCCAGGCAGGTGTGGGAAAAATGATCCTTGTACTCATGAAGTAATTTATGCAACAGGGAAGCTGAGAAATCAGCAGGTGGAGAAGCCCATAGAGCTGGTAGCGGGTGGAGAAGAGCATCTGCTAGGAAAGCTCTAGCATCTGCTAGGAAAGCTCTAGCAGTGCAGTCCATACCCTGCTCTGCCAACATCCCCCCAGCTGCCCACTGCAGGAGCAGGAAGAGGAGTCCTGAAGAGCCAGCAGCTAGCAAAGCTTCTACCCTCTGGGAGCCCTGGCTGCAGACGGTCTCCACCGGGCAGAGAAGAAGGGAGTAGGGCAGGGTCCCCCCTGGGCACTCACCGCTGGCTGCTGCAAGCTGGGAAGATGTAGCAAAGGCAACAGACTGGGCCGCCAAGTGGGAGAAGGACAACAGCAAATACCAGGTCACATCAGGTTTTGGTGGCAACAGCCCTGTGCATGAGGCAGTCAGGGTGAAGGTGGGAGCTGGTCATGAAGGAAAGAGAAGAGGAAGAGAAGAAGGGCTGCAGAGCCAGGATGGTTATGTGGGTCCATGTGGAGGGTAAGGTCTGGCTGTTAATGCTGGAGAAGAGAAGCAGCCATGGGGATGTCAAGAGGAAGGTCTGGAGCCCAGAAGCAGGCCAGATTGTCCAGAAACATATCCACTGAAGTCCTCAAAAGAAGAAACTTGGGATTCAAGAGACCTCAGTAATAGTCCTACGGTAACTCAGCAGACAATCTCCTTCTTGCTCTGGTAAATGGGCTTCTGCCCCCACTTCTTCAGGTAGGAGATGGCTCCACAGCCCAGTTTCTGATTTTCCACCTAAACACTATCACCAGCCACTCTGTATCATCTGCTCTTGTCCTGCTGCTTTAATAGCTCTTCTTGCTTTCTGGTGGCCGTTCAGCCCAGCACGTCATTACAGGCAGCAAATAAATCCCCTTCACCAAGGCTGAACACACAGGGCCTTTTTGGTCTTCTCTCTGTATCATGAGCTCTCCCGTGTCCTGCTCACCTTGTAAGCCTTTCTCTCTACCTGTTACCATCACACTGAACATGGGTAACCAGGTGTGCTCACTGTATGACTGTATGAAGCTCCACCCAGCTTTGCGAAACGGTAGCGAGACTTTGCTACGGCTGGTGAACATACTTTGGCTGCTACAGCCCAGTCTTGCACATGTTGTTTTTTCACAAGATTTTACACTGGAGAGTTGTCTCCCTCTCATGGTCTGCCACCAGGTCCTTCTCAGTTGCCTCCAACTGACCATTGCTGGCATTTTTCTTGATGGGTCCCAAATACCTGGCCTCACTGTTTTCATTGCTGAATTTCACCCTTACTCTGTTATGCCACCTCTCAGCATCTTCCTGGAGGTATCATGATGCTCTTCTTGTCTTAAAAATGCTTGCATCAGTTTTCTGCACAACCAATACCTTAGCAGATTTTGAAACATCCAAAAGTATGAGATCACTTCTCGTGGACCTCAGCCAGGCACCTCAGTTCAGACTGATGCCTCCCCATGGTGGGGCAGTGATCTCCCATTTAGGCAGTTCCTGGACAGACTTCCAGATTTACTACTAGTTTTCCAAATCAAATGTTTTAGTGGTGTCCTGACAGGCAGCATCTAGTGCATTTCCTTAGAAAATCAGTGATCTCACTGGAAAAAATAAATAAGAATAAGCTACACAGTCTCGTGTACAAGGACTTGATGGGACTGGATGAGCCCTCTGTCTCTTGAGGTCTCAAGATTGGTTGCCTGTCTGAAAGATGAGCCAAAGACAGGACTGAATGTGAGGATAATTGATACGCAGGCTTATCTAAGACATCTCTTGGCTTGAACCTTTGAATCTTACTATAACAAAGAGCAACGGCCATAAATCATAGCTTGAGAGGTTCAGACTGGGCATCGGAAAACGCTCCCGCACCAGGAAGGTGGTGCAGCTTTGGGACAAGCCACTGGAAACATGAGATCTCTGTCTTTGGGGGTTACTAATAATTCCCTACCCAAAGCCACAGCTGCCTTGATGTAGTGCTGGTAGCAGTCCTGCTGTAGGTGGGAGGGCAGATCTGAGATGCTGGGATGCTGCCTTCATTTTTATGCTGGAAGGCAACAAGAAATAGACATTCATTGCTTTTAAGTTCTGTAAAGCTCATTCCAACTCTTCAAGGTGATTTCTGCTTTCCCAGTTTTTTCTTTCACAGACAAGTAATTCCTGACTGCAGCCAGCTCAGGGTAAGGCTGGGAGCAGCATGAGAGAGAACAGGAGATGCCATGACTCCCAATGACACAGGACACTGTTGTGCATCCTTCTGAAGGAGGAAGCCAGACGGATCTTCTGATGAAAAACGAAGTGAGAAAATAAAAACACGGGTCCATGTGCCCAGGCCATTCAGTTCTCCTCTCTCCATCCTGCCTGCAGCATAACTAATGTGAGAAGCAAACACAAACCTGAGTGGCTGATGAGAAGTACTAGGCCCTACCAACATTATACCTTCACCTTGTCTGCTGTCCTGGCTCCGTTCCTCTCTCTCCTCACCTCTCCTGCTCTAACCCCTCCAGTAAAGTTGGCAGTAAAGCTCATGGACCATGGATGCAAGGGATGTTTTGGTGTTGACGGTGAGGGAAACGTCCTCCTTTCTGGTGCTTTGCGCTTCCCAGGATCTGTCTTGCCTGTGCTTCATCACTCACATCCAATCTCCTCAGCCTTTTGCATAAGGACCAAACTGGACTCAGTCCAGTCACAGGACACTCACAGCAGAGCAGAACCATGGCCCATGTGCTTGCTTTAGGCCACTGAAACATTCCTCTGTCCTTGAGCTCACAGGCACCTCTGAGTTTTGTCAGGACAGCCCTGCCCAGAACGCCCTGCCTGGGTGGGATGCAAGTGCCTGGGTTCTGACAGCCACCACAAAGCAGAAATTCAAACCCTAATGATGTCTGGCATCGACCTGGTGCACAGGTGTGAGCTGCACATCTCCCCAGCCAAAGGACCTGTGTCATGCCATACTTCTGTAAAACGCCACCCAGAATAATAATGCAAATAACCACAACAAGGTCTCTGGATCCACAGAGAGGGAGAAATCGTGCCAGTAAGCTCCACCACTGTGGATGCTCCTCCCGGTGGGTTCACCAGTCTACCAGTTCGCTCTGTCGCACAGGAGCTGGTATTCACACCATATTAGCTGATTATGGATCTTCTTGGCTGTCTTTGTGTCAAAGAGCCCCTGACTCCAGAGTTAATTCTCCCTTCTTATCCCATGTGACACAAGAGTTGCTCACAAAAGGGACAGATTCCCACAAATCTCCGTGTTCTGTCACTGGGAGGTCTTGAATTTGTCTCTCCAGAGCTCAGGGCTTTTTCCTCCCTTCTCAGATCACAGAAGCCACAGGCTGTTATCAAGAGGTGCCCTTCCCATGTACTATTTAAGTCATCCCTGTCCAAAGAGCCCTTTCCCTCGGTGAATTTCCCAGTGCACTCAGCCTGCTCGCGGCACAGATGGAGCCTGTGAATCCAAAACTCTCCATCCTCCCCAAAGAATGGCCACAAATTACCAGTCAGGGGCTGCATGCTGTCACCAGCAAGAGGGTTGATGCCTGGCATGGCTTTCAGTTAGTCAAGTGTCATTATCCTGAGAGCTGGGCCGTGCTCAGCTCCTTGACCCGCTGCTTTCTCCTGTGCCCTCCGTCTCAGGATGCTGGCATGGCTCTCAACCACCTTCTTGGCACAGATCTTTTTTTCTGCCATGGCTGAGAAAAGGCTTTTGGTGGCACCCCGTCTCTGCACAATCGGCTTGTTTTCTTTGGATACATCATGGTCTCTTAAGATAGGACTGACTGCATCAGATAGCAAGTCCTGGATCTCCCTCCCTGGGGAGCTACTGAGCTTTGGGGGAGAGGGGCCACTCAGCTGCAGGGTACAATAGGCAGCCAAGTGGAGCGTGAGCTGGGAGATGTACATCATGGAGCTGGAGGTCAAGAAGAAGCCTGCTGAGAAGAGCAGAAAGGAAATGCAACTTGGCCTCAGAGGTGACAGAAGATAGACTTCCGTCTATCACAAAGTGACTTCCTTCCTAGGAAGTGGGGATCATGCACAATTTGCTGGAAGGGGTAAATTTGAGTTGTCTGAAGACCAACCAGGGAGCAAGGAGGTGGTGGGAAGGGTATGTTTTTTCCAAACTCTTTTTATTTCTGTTCTGCTGGTCCTGGTCCTTTCTAGTTTTCTATACTCTGAAAAGGGAAGCATCACACTTTCTGTTCTAACAAAACCTGCCCTTCTGGAGCTTAAGCACCTTTGGTCCTTCTCGGACACCCACTGCAGGAGCAAGGTCCAGGAAACTGCTTCCAAGCACAGGCTGGTGTCGGCCGCTCATTCAACTGATCTTCTCCAAAGAGAAGTGGTGTGTCCCCTGGGGCTCCTCTCCGCACTGGGGTGTCTGGACTGCTTTTCCCCTTCTTGGTGGGACTGAAAAGATAGCAATGTTACAGTGAAACACAAAGGGTAAACCTGAGTTTATGATCACCATCAACCTGGGTAGTCTAAGGCCAAGATCAGCTTGGCCAATGCACCCGTGGCCATGTGTCCAGGAGGAACTGCAGAGGATCCAGCCATGGGTGACCAAGGCAGCCTGGGGCACAGTGCTTATGAAACATGGAGAAAGCTGGGCTAGCTGAGCCTGTTAGCAGGGACATTAAGGGTGAATCTAATCGCAGCTACAACTACTGGGAGCTCCATTAAAAGCAGGTGGAACCTCAGTCTTGCCAGCAGGGGTTGCTGATGCCACAAGGGGCACAAGTCACAGGCTGGAAATTATGAAAAGCATCTTTCCCAGGAAGGTGACATCATCCTGTGACAGGTTAGCAGAGAGGGGGAGTTTTTCAAAACTCATCTAGAAAAAGCTGCAGCTACTCTTGGTGATAGTCCCGCTGCAAACAGGAAGGTAAATCAGAGACCCCAGATGTCCCTTCCACAAACCCTGGTGAGATCCTATGGCCCAAATCAGGCACGGCACCATGACCTTGTGGAGGTAGTTCTTGTCACACTGCTTTGATTTTTTTCCTGAACTCAGGAGTTCAGCTGAGTGCACAGACCTAAAATGAGACAGTTTTCTTCAGCTCAGCATCACCATCTTCTGCAGCACATGGAATTAGTTTTACACATAGCTCGTTGTGTAGAAGACGATACAAAAACGTTTGCTTGCAAATCGTTCCTCAAGTGTCCAAACTGGAAGTGTTGGGAATGATAACTTCTGTGCAGAGCAATGATCATGGCTTGATGGCTGAGCCCATGAAAATGATTACAAGGTTGTGCTTGGAAACCAAAATGCAGCTCTTGCTTGCAGAATGGGAGACTGCATTGAGGGAAGAGGTGTTTGAAGGGACCAAGACAGCATCATAGCATCGTAGATTGTTAGGGGTTGGAAGGGACCTCTGGAGACCATCGAGTCCAACCCCCCTGCCAGAGCAGGGTCACCCAGGGCAGCCC
>JAAGNO010006340.1:0-11143 GCA_033439905.1 Ceryle rudis | reverse complement strand
AGCCCGCCCCGCCCCGTGGGTACCGCCCCGCCGCGGACCGCCCCGTGGGGGCACCCAGCCCGCCCCCGCGGGGCGGTCCTGCGGTCGGGTGCTTGAGGGTCCCTTTGCCCCCTCCTCGCTGTGGACTCCACGAGGGATGTGGACACGCGGGCTGGCCAGAGATGCTGTGGCTTTTGCGGTCAGCCTTCGGGTACCACTGCTTTTCAACCCACCAATGCTTTGGTGTGTTCAGGTGCTTCTCAGGTGCTGTGCTTTTAGGTGTGGGCAGACTCTGTCCCAAGAGCCTGGCACAAAGCAGGGGTCTCTCAAGAAGGATTTGGTGGAAAGTGGAGGTGTCACCTTGGAATGCTTCAAGGCCCAGCGAGCAGCCAGCCTTGAGGCAGGCTTAACCACCCATCAGAGAGGGAAAGGAAAGCACAGATGTGAAGCACCAGCGACTATTCCCCTTCTCTCAAAATCTGCACACCCACCGAGAAAGGACCAGTCTGAGAGGAGCATGGTGCGAGACTGGGACCGGGAAAATGCAGCGCTGGGCAGCACTGGGCAGGCAGCACTTGTTAGATAAGCAGGGCAGTCTGGACCACTCAGGAAAGCCTTCTCAAAGCAGGACAAATATCCTTCTTGCACTGGTCATACAGAAGATAGCAGTAGAGCAGAAGCAGCGGGATTGACCCACTGCTTTTTGTCTGGCTTTTCAGAGGTGCATCCTTCAGTGTAAGATTGGTGTCAGTTCTCCAGATGGGTTTATCCAACTACCAATAAAGGCTTTACGGCCATGGACAAAGCATGGTAACAAACTTGCACTACCCTACCTGTCCTGCTCCCTCCTTGCTTCTTTCTGACCTTTCTCATCCTCCTGCGTGAATTATGGCACTGCTGCTGCTGCCAACCACAAGCCACCCTTCTCAGCTTCCCTGCATTGTTTTCCTTTTCCCTGAGCTGAGTATCCCTCCTCTACTCTCCTGATCTCCCACTTCCTACATGTCCTATCCACTTCAGCTCTGCCACTGGTGGATTTTCCTCTCATTCCAGAAAGAGGTGCTGCAGCCTGAGGGTCATGTGTGTTTGGCAGTGAAAGCTCAGTCCATAGCAAATAAAGGGAATTTGTCTTTCATCCCACATTGAATCTGACATCTCTGACTGTGCTCCTCTATCATCAGCTTCTCTCCATGGGCCCTGCAGTTGTACACTGGCCTTTCTTGTCTTTTTCTTCCCCTTTCTCATTTTCCATCAAGAGAGGGCAACTCATGCCTGGGCTTTTTCACCACTCCCAGTGCAACACATGCGTCAGTGGGATGAGACAGATTCAGCCAGGGCGTGTGGAGCTGGCATCTTCTCTGGTAGGTGTGCCTGTAGTGAGCTCAGTCCCCCTGTGCTCCCCAGGTGTTGGGGAGAGATGCTAGAGGAGATAAGGAGCATGAGAGGGACATTCAAAGCAGGGACTCAGGTTCCAAGTGATGCAGGCTGCATCTCTGCTAGGGAAGAAGATAACTCCAAGACAGGGGCTCATGCACTGCCCTGAAACCCTCCACCCACGGTTTAGCAAGCACCCTGGTGTGGTTTAGGCCCATGCCAGATAGCACTTCCCCAGCCAGTGCCCAAGCCTGTTACAAGTTACGACTTTTGCCAGGGACTGTCCCTAAATGGCCCTTTGGATGTGACCGTGTCGATGTGGGACACATCATATAGCTTGGATTAGAGAACAAGGTCTGTCATTGCCTTGGCTTCTTTTTTAGTAGGATAGATGTACTGTGAGGTGCTGGCAGATGAACTGTGAAGAAACAGGGCTACAAAAGAGTATCAGTGACAGTGCAGAAATGAGGCAAGTGTTCTGCAAAACCAATTCCCACATCGCTCCGTCCTGCCTTTTCACCCCCTTTTATTTATTATAATTTCACTCCTCCTGTCTATCCCTTGGATTCACAGCTTCCCTCCTGACCATTCCCTTTTCATCAGCTGCTTTCTGCTCTGGGGCCTTCCTCCCTTCTCCTGTCCCTTCAGCTTCTCTTCTGTGATGCCTCACTTTTGTAATTTCTGCTCCATACTTAGCATTTTGGCTATTTTTTCTTGCCATGACCCAGTTCCTTCCAGAGCTTTATCATCACTTTTTTGTTTCCTTCTGCTCCTTTTGTGCCCTCTTTACTTATTCCATGCTCCCGCATGTTATCTCCAATCAGCTGCCCAGCTCCAATTTCTTCTCCGTCAACTTCTGCCCAGCCCTAGTCCCCAGGCTCTTTCTTTTCTCTCCTGCTGCATTTCATTGTCCTATTTTCCTCTTCTGATATTGTTTCCACTTCCCACATCCCCTCCTTGTGGTTCCCAGTGCTGCTGCTGCACGGCTGCCCTTTCCCGCTTCCACCCTGCTGGTTTCCAGGGTCCCCTTGCTGCTCCCGGAGTGTCTGTTCCCTTCCTGCCTTTGTCTCTCAGTCTGTCTCTCCTCTTCCCTCTTTGTTCTTGGCTTTTTCCTCCCTTGGCCTCCTCCTCTCTCAAGGGAACGTGGTTTCATGCTAATGCAAAGCTGCAAGGGTCGAGTGATCTTGAGACCAACTTTCTTCAGCCCAATTTAATTTCTACCCTCTGCTTTTGCACATTTTAATGCATCCCCCAAAATGGCCTCGGACAACTGCTTTCCAGCCTCGTTTCTTTATCGGAAACTTGACTCGAAGCCCTCTTCAGCCAGCGGGGGCCTTTCCCCTGGCTCTGGTGACCTTTCAGGCAGTGTGGAGGCTGGGGGAGGTGAACATCCTGGTGTTATCACCCCAAGACAGCGATGCTCTCCACACGATAGCATACACAGGTAGTAGTGACACCCATAAAGTAGGTAGTGCTGCTCTCCTGCCTGTTTCTTGCAGCATTAGGCCCCATTGCTCAGGGTGTCCCCTTGCCGTTTCGGAAGACAATGCCATTGTTCAATACAGCTAATTGCAAGGATAGTCAGTTAAGGGAGCAACAGAGCATAGAGAACTGAGACGATGTAGCAATCGTGGTGCCTTATGCTGCTACACAGTCAGATCACTGTGAGGGACTTGAATATATTAAATCATCTTAGGAAGTTTGGGGTTTGATTGACATTGAGAAAACTGCGTGGATCTGGACCTGGGAACCACAGGCAGGAGTGGGCGCCTCACAGGGCACCTGTGAAACACTTGGGATCCTGGCTTCAGAGCTCAGCAGAGTAATAATGGCAGCAACAATAAGAGTAAAATAATAGCAGCCACCAGAAAAGAAGAATAGCATTTTAAAAAAATATTTCCTTTCCAGTTTTCTCAACAATAAAGTTGGCTGGATTTCACTTCATCATTGCATTATAAATATTTTGTAACAATTATTTCTATTTCAAATATGTTTCTCCAAACTAAAGCTGTTTTAAAACCGGTTTCAATAATTTCCTTGCACTAGCACACACAGTTATCACATCTTCTTTTTTTTCTTTCTATAGTTTTCCTGTTCTGGGGAAAAGAAAAATTGTCAGAGGCAAATTTGAAAGCCAAGCCACAATCAAAATAATATTTTTTTTTTTTTTCACCTGGAAGTTTAATTGAAATTTCTCTTGTTATAACCATAAAATGAGCAGCAATATTGAGGACTAGCGTCAGAAGTTAAAATTCATCCCTGCACAAGGTCAAGCCAACCAAGACCTAAGCATCACTCACTCCACCTCTGGTCTGCGGTCTTTTGGAAGATTTACTGTGGTGCATAAGTGGTGTTAGGACAGAGATGATCAGTTTGTAGACAGTCTTCCTTAATATATATATATATATTTTATAGCTGGATTGTGGCTTATTCTAACATGAATGATCCATTGTAGGTTTTTTATTTCTGTGAAACAAAATCATTCTTTATTAGAATGACTAGAAAATGTAACCACTCCAAGTATGGGCTTCTTCCCCCTTTACCACAAAAAGTTCCAAAAAGGCCGTGGTCACACCACATAATCGGGGGTAGGGATTCCTGCTGGCAGAGCAGTTAGCACAGTGTTTTCTGAAATGCCCCTGTAGTCCATATGTGCTGGTTTGCAGCAAAACATCAGCCTCTACAAGTCTTGGCTTTGAAAATGGGCTTGTTTTTCAAAGACCTGGATCTAAGGCATTAAACTCCCATTGCTTTTAGCTTCAACATTTTTAGCACCTCTGCTTCTTGCTGCAGCCCTCCTGTAAAGGTTAGTTTTCAGTGCTCCATACTAGCAGGAATATTTGTTTTCAGAAGGTAGATTTTGATCCAGAAGTTGTTTCCCTTTCCCCTGATGGACCTTCTCTAGCAGGTAACACGCCAGCTCCTCTCCCTGCCTCCCTTCTGGCTGGGTTGCCCTCAGGAAGGGCACAAAGGTCCCTTCTCTGCTACCTGTATCCTCGAACATCACAATAGCCCAATATATATGTACTTTTTAATTTTTTTTTTCTTAATACAGCAAACCATCATTTTTTTTTTTTCTCAGCATATTTCTTTCAGCCTCTCTGATCTCCAAACTCTTAACATAAAACTCAAAAGTCTAAGTGGATCAAGAATTTTAGTTGTCAAAACTATGGTATGTGAACTAACAGGAGGTGAGGGGACATACCCAAACAAGGAGGGCTGCTTTAGGAAAGCCTGAATCAGCTCTTGCATTATGGTCCTTCCAAGGAAAGTGCTATTTTATTTCCAAGCATCCCATGAGGGATCTGCCCCTTTCTCTATGTCCCACGGCCCGTGGGGCTCTTCCAGGCGAGTCCCCCATGCTCTGGCTTGGCAGAGGCTTGTGCAGCCCCACAGCACGGGGATGGACTTTCTCCTGTTTTTGCTCCTGATTTTGGCAGTTAGTCTTTTCACAAGAAAAGTCAGGAGAAGTAGCAGGGCTAACCCTACATGCCACTGTTGCTTTTTACAGCGTTTTATTTTGTCATGAACCAGTGGCGATGTTGCTCCTCTGCAAGCTCTCTGCATTTTTGTCACTGCCTTAGATTAGAACCATATTGTCTCTCACTCACAGTTAAAAACTTAATATATGGCCACGGAGAGTGAAGCCACTCCTGCATTCTTGGTGCGTCAAAACACATCCCGACATCGGGAAAACAAATTGCAGTGTATAGAGCAGGAGAAAGGCAAGAGGTTTGCAAGAGCGGTTCCACTTTCATTCGCTTTGGCATAGAAAACTAAAATGATGTAGGAAATTGTCTTTCCTGTTTAGGTTAGATTTGGTTTTGAGAAATTACTGCTAACTTTGTAAACATTAAGATAGAAGCAATAAAGATGTGAAATTTCACACAAGGGATCTACAATGTTTGTATAATTATAAGCATATGGTTACTTTACATGAGGTTTCTGTTATACTTTTATTTACTAGTGCTTGGGGAAAACAGAGGTTCTCAAATTCAGTGTTTATTTACATGTATAGGGAATGTCACAGTCCCCATTAACCTGTCATAATCTGTATTTCTGTCTCGGAGCTCCAGCTATACAAACTGAACCCCCAGTTATACTATAATTTCTAATTTGTTCAGCTACACTGCTAACTCAGACAATTTCTGTCGTTTCTAAATAATGTATACCCTGCTGCTGGTGGCAGGATGGGAACCACTTTACCACCTCAGCGCCTGCTCATTTCAGCTCTTGGGGGGCTAAAAGTGAAAGGCTGTTGCTTCGATGCAGTTGTCCCTCTTCTGAGGAGTTTGGGGGAAGTTTAATTTATTGTTTTCTTTTTAGTACGACTTTCTACTAGGCTGTGAACACAGCCCCGGAGCATACTCAGCATTTCTGCTTTGGGTCAGAGTATCCACAATTCCTAATTTTGTAGAACACAAAAGAACCTCAGCCCCAGCAGGATTCAGCCCTCTATTTGCGGGCTGAATTATGCTGTTTGTTGTCTCTAGTACTTAAGTGACCATACATCTAGGGCTATTCTTTGCCTCAGTGTAGTGAGTGCAGGAGCTTATATGTGCACCGTAATGTCTGCTCTTAGAAAAAATATGGAATACTTTGCAGACATTTGTTGCAATTTTACGTTCTACATAAGATTACTTACAGTTTTGACAAGCTAGGTTTAACCATAGGTTTGGGGTTTTTTGAGAAGCTCAGGCTTCCAGCTTTGGCTTCTTTTAGGCTGGTGCTATGCAATGATGCTCACTGTTATGAATGATCACAACCACATATTCTGTCTGGAGAGAGAGGGACGTACAGCAAGTTCCTTTTTAAAAAGTATGAAGGAGTCTGTACAAAGTGCTGCATCATCACAGTTTGGCCTAACAGCATAAAGGAATTTATTGACATTCTTTTATTTTACGGTTCCTTTCTTGCTCCTCTTATTTCCCTCACTTCCCTCTCGTCACTTCAGGGACTGCATAGGCACTTGGAGCGCGGCAGCTGGGTTTTCTCGCAGGCAAGCAGTTAACTTGAGACCCCGAAGATGTGGGTATCGACCTCATCCATACTCACACTACCTCAGGAGTTTCACTCCATCTCTCCTTGTTGCTGTTTCTGTCTCATTTCTTGTTTCAACTGCCAACTCTTCAGGACAGGGGCTGCTTCCTACCAAACCACTGCTATTTAATTTTTTCCTTCACAGGGAAAATTTAATTTTTGCTTATATTTATTGAGTTCAAATCAGTCCACCAGTGCCAGCTCTGCTGAGCCCAGTGGGTGTTGTTTACTGCCTTCCCGGGCAAGGTTCTGCAGCTGTTTCCCCTAAAGAAACCCCTTTAGGAGCAGCGTAGGAGCTTTGTGGCATACAGACCCAAACCAGGGGCTGCCAACTGGGCAGCCTCTGGCAAAGGAAACCAGCTCCTGGGAAGTACAAAATACATGCTGACTCTTGTCAGTGCTTTGGTGTCAGAAGGAGCTGTGCTGCAGCAGCCCCCAGGCTGGGAACATTCCCTGATCTGTGCAGGTCATGCCTGAAGATGGTGGCAGGGGAAGGGGAGGCACAAACTGAACTGTGTGATGGTGACAGCTGTCATGTTAATTTCACTTCTCCCCTCCCAATTCCTTTTTTCATTGGGTTTAACGAGAAGGGAGTGAAATGCATAGAGGGGAAGAAGAGGGGATCAAGTAAGGAGAGAAAAAGGCAAGTGAGGCTGGCAGTGGTTTTGTATCAAAACGTTAGCTGGCAGCTGAATCTTCCCTACTAAATAGAGGGGCACCCTCAGTGTGAATTCAGCTCCATCTCAGAAAACAACCTCATGTACTGCAATTGTTCCTTTCCCTTTCCCTTTGTGGGTTTTTTTTTAGGGTGGTTTTTTTTTTTTGGTGTTTTAAAATTTCTGTAATTTTAAAAAGTCACTTTTCCTATCCCTGCTACACCATGAGAAACAGGCACAGCAAAGAGAAGCCATTGGCTTTCCCCGGGGAAACAGTGAAACTATTTCGCCGAGGGGCAGTGCTGGGGCACAGAGCCCCATGCTGAGCTGGCTCCCAAGGAGAGCTTCCCTGGCACACAGGCCAGTGATGCCCCAACCCCAGCCAGCCATGGTGTCCGCATCCTTTCTCAGTTCCACATTAACTCAGCTATTTTGCTAAGTAAAAGATGATTAAACAAGCAGTAAGATGTTATCGTTAGAGGCTTCCTATTAAACTATGACTATAAATACTGGCACAGGGAGGGTAAAGCTTCCTCTAGCTAAGCATGTTAGCAGCTAATGTTCCCTTAAACATTGTTCACAAAATGCATTGGCTGACCAAAATGTGTATCAGTGCTACCTCTTAGGAAACCAAACTGGTTTATTTTCAGTTCCCCTGGCTGCTTTATATTTATATATTTATATATATATTTATATTTACATAAAATTACATCATTAAATATATTCCTCAGATGATCTTCAACACCACAAAGGCAAAGGATTAATACAAAAGACTGCTGAGGCTGAAAAAGAAGCATTCAACAGCCAGGGCACAGCAAAAACCTCTCGCCTGTAGCATATTTCGATTTCTTTGCAGCTTAATCATAACTCTGGATTCCTTTATTTGAAACGCTTGTTCTGGGATTAATTAAATTAGCTGGTCAGATCCTTGAGCTAGTGATGTGTGCGCTTTTCTTTCTTAATGTAGGGTGTGCAGTTTTGTCTATAGAGGGGAGAAGGGGTAGCGAGCTAGAGCAAGGCCAGTGTGCCGTAGCAAACAAAGAGCTGTAAAGCAGAGTTGGATGTCGGAGTGTCACTCCTCCCAGCTGATGTCGACGCTGTCCTGGCAGAGGGAATCGTGCTCCTGCCACTCCAGCCACCACACATGCACAGCTGCTGGCATGGACAAGTGCCAGCAAGGCAGGAGGGAATCAGGAGTGATGTCAGACTAAAAATATTAGTCATTTAAAAGTAGAAAATGTGGGAGTTGCTTTTGTCCTGGGTATTTTATCTCTGCCAAGCGAGCAGTGAAAAAGTCCTTCAGGAAAGCCAGGCTGAAACTGTGCAAACAGCGTAGATAACCCCCATGCTCGCTGCGGATGAAACAGGGAATGAGCGTGCAATACTTTGGGAGGTACTGGTTTGCCTCTGAATTTCCAAACTCCAGAGAGATTTATTCATTTTGGGCCTGAGCCCAAAGCCATCCGCAGGCAAGGGGAGTATTGGCTGGGGCAGAGAGTTGACCTTTTTATGGTAGGGCTGGTCTACAGTGATCAGAAAAGAGCTGCTTCTGTTCAGCCTTCGTCTCATTCACACAGGGAAGCGTACAAATGTTGCTCTTACTGACATTAATAGGAATTATGGTTGCAGTTTAACTTCCTCATGTGTCAAGGTATTCCACAGGTAATGTCTTGTACAAAATCAGGTCTTAAAGCTGCATGCATTTCCCCTCTTTATAAAAGAAGACCAGGCACTCTACAACTGCTAAGGACAGGCTGTCTGAAAGGTGTTTTACTAACTAAAGTTGGGGAAGAAAATGAAACTGAAAAGAATACGACTGCATATTAAACTACATGAAGTGGTCATGACAAGTGAGGATCTCAGTATCATAAAATTTTCACAGCTGGCTGCAGTCAGGAGGGACCTGCTGTTTTACTCTTTTTGTTAAGTTTAAGAAAGGAAGAGAGGAAGGAAGAAAAAAAAAAAAAGAGAGAAAAGCTTAATTTTACTCAAGCAAGCTCTTTAGCCAGCTCAGCTTTCTTTGCTTAATATCAGAAATTGTCTTTAATTCTCTATAAATCTTAGCACTGTCTGTGCTCTGCTGACGCCATCCCTTTCCCAAGGCAGGGATTCCGCAGCAGGAGGTGTTCAATATCCCCCTCAACAGAAGCACAACGAGGAATGAAGCCAGAGAAATGTGTGTTATAGGGAGACTTCCCCAGTGTGTATACAATTTTCAGAACTTACCAAATAATTAATTAACCTCAAATTGTGCCTGAAAGCTCACAGTAGTTCTTCAGCAAAAGGACTAAGTTCCAGGCTAAGTTGATAGAAACACTTCACTGTTTGGCTGGGCATCTTCCGTTTCATCACGTGCAATCACCGGCCAGGCTTTCCCTTATATCCCTTTCCTTTGCTCTAGCACTGCTTCCTTCTTGGTGATGTCAATGGCTGCACTGAGGTAGCTGAAGGAGTATTTCACAGACTGAGCTTTATCAGAGCTATAGAAAAGGAGAACATTGGGCAAAAGAAAAAGAAATGGGTTTCTTACAAAAAAATTTAGTGCATACATTTAGAAAACCAGTCTAGAATTGCATATAACTTACTGGAATCATGTTCCTTGATAGCTCCATTGAGGATTTCCTTATTCATTCAGGGAGTAGCAGGATATTATTCAGTGTAAGTTTGATGGCTCTCAGTCTAACTCGTATGGCTCTGCTCGAGCAGCCTTACAAACAAGCATGTTTCCTCAGTTTGTTGTTATTCCCATGTCTGTGAAAATGCAAGCCAACTCCAAACCTGACTTCACTTTCCAATGGTTACATGTGAATGCTTGTTTAGTAAAATAACTTCATTTTTCATTTACTGTTGCCTTGTGAAGCCTACAACAGCATCCACACATCTGAAGAAAATCTGCTGCTCCCAGTGCATTTTCATCCTGTCCAAACCCCGCTTGTCTCCAAAGTCACGGGTTTTCCAGAGCAGAGATTGCATTCTGGATAAACTCTCAGTCGTCAGTTTTGAGAGCTGTGGATGGCCCTTGCCTCTCCTGAGGGACTCAGTGCTGCACACACATACACAGCTCTGCGCTCAGAGCAAGGCAGGATGGAGCACTGAAGTTTCAAAGAGAGCAGATGTCAGCATGGGCAGTTCTCACCTTCAGTCTCCTAATTCCTTCAACTGGTTGCCCTAAATCTTGTTTTCCATGGTTCTCCAACAAAAGTAATAAGGAAACACTTGTAGGGGGCCAGAATAAACAGGAGCAGATAGTGATTGGAAAATGTCATGGGCTGCCCTTTGCCCAGGTCACTGGGAAGGGAGAGGAGCACATCACAAGGAGACCTGGCGGTGCCTGTAGCAGTGAGCTATGGAGAAAACAGCTGGTGGGTGATGAAATGCTGGCTGGATTTGGTGACTTCTGAGAGCTGGGATGGAGACCTGGTCTCTGAAGTTGGGGGACCATGTCTGGACAGTGACAGACTTCCAAACTGTGTGCTTGCTTCAATACCAAATGTCTCTGAAACTAAAGGGAGCCATTGCCAAAGGACATCGTGAAGCTGCTGCAAATGTCTTGGGCAGATCTGGGAGCTCAGCACAGGAGAATAAAATGATCAGAGGGAAGAGACAAGAAACATGCATGTTTACAGGAGACCAATTTATAGTAGGACAAAACTGCAGTGGTTGAACTAACTATGGGATATATTTTAGAGGCTAGGACGAGGCACTGGGCAGTGAGGTGGCTTCCTCTTCTACTGCAAGAGAAACTGGTACCTCTGAGGGTGCTTAAGAAAATCACCGAGCCTTTCCATGCATCACTCAAAACGAACTAACAGAACCCAAGTGAAGAGCCCGGTCAGCCTGGGAATAAACGCTGCTGGGGGATATGCTCGACTGAGAACAATCCCCATACTCGCACCTTATGTAGATCACCAGTGTCCGAAACATCCACCAGTGGGGTGACACTGACTGCCCTGTGTAGGAACTGAGCCGTAGGTTCCGAGCAGACTTTTGTCCCTCACGGCCAAGACCGTCAGGGCTCTCCTCTCGCCTTTCCTGACTTCCTCCTCGCACCTCCCGCTTACAGACAGCCCGGAGGGCCCGCTGTGCTCCGACCC
>JAAGNO010006338.1:0-19658 GCA_033439905.1 Ceryle rudis | reverse complement strand
GCAGCTTGCATCCATTCCCTCTGGTCCTGTCACACATCACCAGGGAGAAGGGGCTGTCCCCCTCCTCGGTCCAACCTTTCAGGTAGCTGTAGAGAGTGATAAGGTTGCTCCTCAGCCTCCTCCAGACTAAACAGGCCCAGCTCCCTCAGCAGCAACTCATAGGAGCTGAGTTGAAAGCAACCATTAAAAAAGCAAACATAAATACATAAAATACATCGTGATTCTGTCTCAGCTGACCTTCAGCCTCTTGTTTTTCTCTAAAATTTTATGCAAGATGTGACCATAGCAAGGATGAAGAGGGTAAAGAAACTGATAGCCAAATTAGGAACATGGAGATTTCTCTTTGAAGCGTGTCTCCTATGGAAGCCATAAGCAGTAAGACATGACAGTCATTGCATTTCTGGCCCATTACTGAACGCCTCAGGTGGTGCTACAGGACTTGAGGAGCAATAACTCCTCAAACCACACAGACTGGAGTGCCTTACTGCTCTTGTGAAACGGCATTTACTAATAAAGCATAAAGAAAACAGCTGATGCACCAACTGGGAAGCCACTAGCATGGATGTAGTGCTGCTCATAGAAAGCCACCAGGCTCTCTTTATGAGCCGTGCACCACTTTAGTGCCCTCTGTAGTGAATTAACACAGGCAAGGAGAAAAATCTTTGAGCTCAAGTACTTGTGATTGCACTCAGTAGCTCTGTGCCTACAAGAACCCCATGCAAAGAGCTTGGTGGCCCTGCCATCCCCTGTTCCCTCTTTAGCAGTGACACACACCGCACATCCCAGTGATCCCCATCATCCCAGCTGGCTCTACCTTTGCAGGGGGTCTCCATAGGTCTCTTCCAAGCTAAAGACTACAACTATTGTATGCACAAGCATGATCACACACATTTAGGACATACATTAAAAATCCCTTGCATTGAAAAAAAGGGGTTTGTTTCCTTCCCCTGTATATTCTACAGCCTCCTGCGCAACATTTAACAAGGGACTTAAGTGATTTTTGAAAACACACCACCATTTATCACTGCCTCGCCAAACAAAACTGAAAAAATGCTAATTGATTTCATAATTTGCATATTTGATTTTTCTTAAAGATGAGATTAAGTAGGCTTGAAAAAAGCAGCAAAGCTTCAAAACTATTTACTGTGACAAGCAGTACATCAGGAGACAAGTCACTGCTGCTGCAGTTGGGGCCCGGAAGCCAAGCATCCCACCTGTCCACCCCTGCTCAATGGGCACCTGTGCCCTTCTACTGGCCACAGCAACCCTTACTCAGGGCTGGGGCACGTTTTATGTTTTAGGTGACTCAAGCATCTGCAGAGACTTCTGTTCATGTCCATGGTGGTTTGTGAGGCTACACCACTGCTCCAGCTGTGTGGCTTCAGAAGAAAATGAGAATTGCCTGGAAAGACAGAAGACAGGCTGTCCTTGGCCCACATCCTCCCACACTTGTACACAAAACAGATGGCAGCCTGGAGTCCTTGTCTTATGTAGAAAAGCTGAAGACATTTGCAGACAAGTCACCAGTGCAAACCATGCACTGACAGCCTGTGGCCAGCACCATGAGGACGTACCAGCACGGCTCAACCCAGGGTCCCTCTGCTCCTTAGAGGCTCAGGGTACATGGGGCAGGCTCTTCACAAGCTGCAGTCACACCTCTATGTCTAACCAAGGGGAGGGTAAGGCAGTTACACAAAACGTAACTTGCAAGAGGCCTCTCACAAAGGCTCGGGGAAAGGAGAAGTAAGAGGAAAGAAAATTAGTTTTCTGCTTGAGGACACTTAGTTTTTTTTAAAAGAAGCCTGAAGAGAGTGCTTGTTTGACTGCAAGCAGGGGAGGTTATTAAAAAAAAAAAAAAAAAGAATAGGAGACTCAGTCCTTTTCTCTTGCTGTCTTCCTGGTCCAAAAAAATAAAGAGAAAGATTGCCACAAACATGAAAGGACAAGAGGAAAAACTACTTGCTAAGTAGATATACTGCCCAAAAGATTATTGGGTTCTACACAGAGAGTGTTCTGTACAAGTGTCTACACTTCACGGGGTATGTTCAGCCAAGAACGCTTCACTCTGATTCATACGCTTTGGTTCGGTGCCCAAATATTGCTATTTAATAAGGTTAATAATTACTGTGTTGTCTAATTTTTGCTGTGCAGGAACTTCTTATAATTGGCTTATTCCTTCAAGATGCTTAATCCTTTAACCATAATAGTGTATGTGTCAGTACACACGTGTGTATGTGCACACTCGTGTCCCCTCAGAGTTTTCTGCATATCTTACATATCTGACAAAACCCCACGTGAGACAGTATTTACCCATCAAGGAAAAACAAGTTGCCTTTTTTTTTTTTTATTAACCTGAAGATACAACTTCCAGAGAGTACCTGTTTCCTTCAAAATATCCATATAACTTGCTGATCATGCTTCCAGACATTACCAAACCTCCCACACTGTCATTTTATGTCTCCTTTTTAATTTAAAGTATGTGCACAGGTGTTTATATAAAGGAGGGGTGGGGAAAAATTTGCCTCCTGGACTAGTGTTTTCTTAATATTTGTCAAGACATTATTCACCTACACCATCTGGTCTCCTCTATAATAAGAAAGCATCTTTGACATTATTTTCAGAGAAGGAAGGAATGAATTAATATTAAAACTGTATCTCAAGGAAAGCCTTTAAGAAACATGAAGGGGAAAGATACCGAGATAGCGTGTTCTAAATTCAGCTCTGTCACCAAAGTATTTTGTCCTCCTCAATTAGAAGACTAACTTTTTGCGCCTGTTTCTCTGTCCTATCTTTTGACTGCTTCATCTTTACAAATTTTTTTTGCAGTAGGGCATGAGTGTCAAAAAATAATTACACCACCATAAGAAAGGATGACTGGGGAGTTTTCTCAACCTGCAGGATAAAACTGAGAAAAAAGTAAGAGGAAAATAGTTTAACGATTACACAGAAACTTTGTGTTTCATTAACAATTCTCGAGCACAAATATTCTTGTTGGTACCTGAGGGAAAACCAACAGTAACTGCCAAGTTGCCACCAGTGACATTTAGGGCAATCGAAAAATTTTTCCTTAAATATTATTTCTCTATTGGAAAACAGAAGCATTAACCATTTAAGGTCTAACTCAACCTAGAAATAGCACAGGCATTCAGTTAGCCACAGACATGTGGGATGGCAGGGGCTTTTGGAATTCCTCTTCCACTATTAGTTGCACTAGGACATCTGAACACCTGAACGCTCCACATGAAGTACTGGCTAATATGTTCTTTGAATACTTCGCTGAAGGTGAACTTGAGATCCCCCCAGTACCTTCTTCCAGTTCCTTTTTCACCATGTGATGAAAAAGTTCCCTTCTTACCCACTTTAAATATCACTTCCCTCTTCCCACTTATCCCACCTATAGCAGAAACTGAAAACTTCTCATGACAAGCTCATAAGAACTGGAAGATCCCTATTCTGTTGCATCCTTTGCCTTTCAATTCCTTTTTGTTGCCCTGCTCTGGATTATCTATAGTTTACCTACATGTTCAAAGGCTCACATCAAAAACAGAGATCAGGTACTTCATCAAAAGTCAAATCCAGTGCTGTATGAGAAGGAAAATATCATCTCCCCAGTCTTGTCCAAGAAACTACTGCACACTGCAGTATAAACGTGCCCTTCTGCTACAAGAGCACTTCATTGATTCAAAGTTTGTGATCCATGGTAATTTTAAAGATCTTTTCTGCCACACTGCTACTAAGACAGATATTCTTTATTCTGTATTTGTACATTTGATTTCTCCCTCTTAAGTGCAGCACTTTGCATTTGTTTTCACTGAATTTCATTTTGCTGATATCCAGCTCACCGTTCAATTTTTCTAGATCATTTTGAATTCTGATAATGCCTTCCACAGTACATCCAACCCCTCCTAGCTCAGTGTCACTTGCAAATTTTAGAAGCATATTTCCCATGCCATTGCTTAAGTTATTAATGAAAGCATTGAATAAAAGTAGGTCCAGGGCAGATCCTTGCAGGACCCCACTTGAAATGTCCTCCTAGTATGACAAGAGCTGTAACTATTCTTTGAGAATCACATGTCCAATCAAAATATCTTGAATTTAAAACTTTACAAAAAGCTGATTTGGAGTATTTGATATGCAAAGGAGCTGGAGGCCAAAGGACAACTCAGTGAATAATTTAAAGCCCAAGAGTAGGTTTGAGGAAAATCGCAATCTGTTAGTGGGTGATTTGCCAACAGAAAAAGGAAAGAAGTCACTGAATGTGTTAGCTGGTACATCTGCCCAGCAGAGCTGCAAAAGGCCTCCACACAGGCACTGTATTCTTCTGATCTAATGCGTGCACGCGCCTCCCATAGTACAGCAGTGAAAACAATAAATGGCAAAGGAACCACAGTAAACGTCCTGCAGACTGTATGGCAGAGGAGAGTATTTTCCCAAAAGGCACCTCCAGCCATGAACCCCATCAGCGAGTCCCTTCCATCCTTATCAGCCTAGAGTTCATCTTCACGTCATCACTCAATGCAGCCATCCTGCAATGAATACTTGGATGTTAAAGAGCATTATTTGGCAGAACCTCCATATAAGGATCCCCAAGTACATTGACAATATGCAGCAATTAATCCTCACGGTCGTAAGAGGTAAATCTGATCTCAGCACATTGTCACCAGCTCATGCTTCTGTAAGTGGAAGCAGAACTGGGCACCTCAAGATGGTACACCAGTTTGCTGTTTTCAACTGGAGACAGAAAAACTTCAGCAAGAAGTCCTCTGCCATATGGAGAGTCTAATCAAGCCACTTACCAACTGTATAAGCAAAACTAAATTTGTTTGCCTTGCAACGGGAATAAAATAGTTATTGAATTTACATCTGCAGACCCAGATCAACTGTTCCTGCCGCTATGGTGATGGCCCTGCAAATGGGAACTTCAATGGGTGACTCACTGACCTCTTGCGTGATGGTGGCAGAAGCTCCAGCACACAACTCCAGGACTGTAACACAACCAAAATAAACCAAAAAGCAATGACTACCATTACTAGAGCTGTACTGTTGCTGACATCAGCAACATGCTATCCCAAATAATTAACAGTTCAAAGCCAAAGTTAGCCTAATGTCTTAGCCTCCAGGCTTCCTTGAAAGCTACACTCTTATATTACATCTTGAAAATAGATTTCTATGGCGCACTTGCTGATGCACATCAAGAGAAGAGAGAAGCCCATGGGTTCCACTATGTTTGCACTCTTGTTGCACAGGATTAGAGATGGACTTCTAATCTCAAAGCCTGTCACAAATCTGAACTTGAAACACAATGAATTAATAAATAAGTGAATAGGTGTCAGTTTTCTGGAGCACACTACCTGCATAAATTTCACCCAGTGCAGTTGCTTGTCATTTTCAGCACCCCTTGAGACCCCAAGGGGTGATAACTCTAGCACGTTGCTTTGCAACCCATTATACTGGTGAAGTTTTATGATACAACCTTACTTCTCGCTAACTCCTCCTGTTTTACAGATGCAATCTGAGTAGAGGATGATGAAGATCCCATCCCCCATGGCAAAGATAAGGTTACAGTGTAGGTCTTAGTAAGGATTTTGTAAGCTACATGAATTATTAAAGTCCTTTATGATATAACGACAGACATATCAGGTTATTTGTTTATTCTCTGTATAATTCATGACTCTCTTGGGAGCTAGACAGACGTAAAATAGCTTGTTGCATCTTCTTGCTCATTCCAGTAAATCCTCATCACCAGATACAAGGTTGAACAACCCCAGAAGACAAAACAGCCACACCTTGCAAGATTTGCACTTTTGGTTGGAGATGGGAGAGCTTTTCTCACAGCCTGAAGAAACAATGAAGCTGTCACTTGAGTACATCAGGCTAGAAAGCCAGAAGATGACAGTCCAGGTAGTGTTTCTGTATTGTGCTACCAGAACACTATCATCTAAGCATAAGCAAACAGCTTTGTCATTAGATGCTACAAGTTGCCCCATGCTCCTGTATCATTGATGAGCAATAGCAGAACTATCCAAGCTGATGCAGGCTCCTGTGAGACTTTAGGATAATTCAAAATAACCACCTCCTGGCTATGCAAATAGTAAGATACTGGACAACGTCAAACAGTTCTCTTTGCTTGGGTCATTTGTGTAAAGAGTCTGATCAAGATATGGGGCAAAATATGACAAAGGAGTGCCATGTCCTGATGGCTGGAATGGAATTTTGCATACATTGTAGTCATGTCTCATTTCTCTAGAGTGTTCTTTAAAGGGTGAGGGAGAGATGTTATTCCATCATAGCAAGCAGGAAATAAAAGATTGACTAGAGCCCCTGACAAGGGTGAGCTTCCCAACAAGCTCTTGTTCACACAAGGTACTCCACCCAACGATGCTCCTGCTGCCAGGAAGAGTCACACTACTATAGAGAGTTGCAGCAAAATACAAACGTGGACAAGCTGAAAATGGCACACTGGGTAACTCTTGCCAGCTGGACACTGGAGGACTCCTTTCAGCATCCACTCTTCCCACTGCAAATTTCAGCTGATCAGAAAAACATTAGGTACGCAATTGTTCATCTGATCACTAAAATACAAGCCATATTAAGGAGTCTGACAGAGGACTAGTCAGACCTCTGCTGAATTTGTGTCTCCAACTTCTCTCCTTACCAAGAAAAGATATCATTAACATCTGCCACAAAGACCTCCTACTACAAGAGCTATTTAGGGGCACCCATTGCCATTATTCTTCAGCTTCTAACCACGTTAATCCAAGACTCCTGGGGCTTTTGGAGTAGCCTCTCACAGCATCATATGCAACATTCATCAAGGGCTTTTGGGTGTCACTGTCACTAGATGTCTATCTAGTTAAGTCTCCCATCTTAAACAACCACTCTCCCCACCATCCCCCTACCTGAGAGATTCCTGGCTCCTAAGAGAGAGTTGTAATCATTGTTATTATAAAGCACTTAGCAATGCTCACTCATTGCATCTCTCACCAGCCAAACACCCAGAACCCTGTTATTTCATATGCAGTCGCCTTCATTTGCAGAAGCTCTTCATTGTATTAGTCCCTTTCAGCAATGAAAGAAAAAAGGAGTGGGGGTGGAGAGCATTAAAAAAAAAAAAAAATGTTTACTGCATTTTATGCCATTACCTCACTACTTTGCGATACACATCTAAAAGCTCTCCAAGACCTCTCCTGTTGTAAGGTGGCACCCAGACATGTTCTGAGGCAGGGATAGCGGAAGCATATAGCTCAGTTTGGTTTTGTCCCTGTGTTGCTGCATCACTTCAGAGCACTACAGCAACAGGTATGAAGCCATCAGCTTTCACAGGTCACCTCCTCTCTCCTCCTCCCCATTCCCCAGCTAGGGCAAATACTCTCCCTCCACGGGAAGAAAGCATATACATACAACTTTCCCTTTGAAAAGGATACAAGGCAACTGAAATGGAGGTGACTGAACCACACTGGAAATACTCAGAAGACACTACAGGATTTACTGTACATGCTCAGTGCATTGGTCCATCAAGCTCTGTTTCACCATCTCCATCTGAAGCCGGCTTTTCACTCTGGAATAGACGTACCTCCTTTCCTGGAGGATCCCATGGAAGAAGGACGCTGTGCTGGAGCACCTTAAGTAACAAGGATGCTTTGCCAAGCACCTTGGGAGTTCCCCCTGCTGCAAGAAACCCTCACTTTGCAACAAGCTGTCTTCCCTTTCAGAAGGGAAGGGGCACTAGGAAACTCTACTGGAGCCTAAGCACAGATGTGTCCCTTTCCTTGACAGATGCCTTAAGCTAATAAGCCAGCACTGCACCCACAACCTTGCTTCACAATTATCAGCCACCATCCACACTCCCTCACCACTGCCATATCACAATTAAAGCACAGATAGCACAACAGCCCATCAAATATCATTTTGATGGGACTGATCAACCTTAAACTGTCAAATCCTCCTAACATGTCTCATGAAGATATTTTCCATTTTTTTTTCAGGAGGGGAGAGTGGACCTATGAAGGTAAATCAGTAATCTCAAATCCAGACAGACTTTCGAGAGCAGAGTCAGAACTGCAGCGCAACTTCCTGATGGTAAATGTTATGTCTGCCCTTGGAAGACAGCACTGGAACATCAAAGGAGGAAACTCACACACCAGTGGATACCCCAGAGCAGGACTCATCCCAGCCCTCACACACAGTATGTTCACATGGAACTGACATCTAAGATTACAAGATAATTCTATCTTATGCTTTTCTAAACTAGTAATGACATTAAAACCAAAACCCATCTGACATTCAAAAGCCCTATGAATATAATGTCTCAGACTATTTTCTGTTAAGAGAGAAAAATCCCGGTCTCTAATGTGGTCTTCTCAATGGGGCCCGCGACATCACCGGCCCCTTTCTATTTAGAATAATGACTTCTTCCACATGCCAAGAGATTTGAAATTACCTGTGAAATGTATTTCCCTAGGCACAGGATCAAGAAGCATGTAAATTACCCAGCTTAATGGCCTCTAGACTGTCTCTCTGAGACACACACAGGGAGTGGAAAATGTTCAGATATCTCAGGTACCATCTGATGGGATAAACATCCAAAGGACAGTCAGGAATTACTGCCCTACAGCTCCCCCAGTAACCAGTCCCACTGGTGAGTGCCTGCCACAAAGAAGCAATGAGCACAAGAAATCAAGTTCTACATGAGTGCATCATCAGCACAAAAATGCAATTTTAAAGAGAGCATTTCTTGGGAAAGGTGCCTGACCATAATTTACATGGTGCAAGCAGCCAACGTAGGGCTTATGCAGCAGAGGGCACCCATTTAATTTGCAAAAGCCCAGTGCTGAGCACACTAAGCACTCGGCAGCAAGCCCTCTTGCCCTCCATCTAACTGTAGAGAATAGCATTGTCCAAGCTTTGATGTCCAGGCATTTGCCAGAGGATAGTGTCCTTCCGAGAAGCTTTTCATCCACAAGGACAGTTCCCACTCTTCCAATAACAAAGAAAGGGACAGATACTGTCCCTGGAGTCCAAATCCTCCTGGCCATGCTTCTGTTCTTGCAATTGAACCTGATGTCTTGTTAGTAAGTAGCAGAAGAAACATTTAACCCAAAAAAAAGAGCATGGATTCATTTGGAAGAAACAGAGGAGGAGGAATTACATGATCTGGGTTGCATTTCCTCCTCCACTGCTGACATACTGGAGTCTTTGAAGCCTTAGTTTCATCAGCAAAATGAGCAATAGTGCAAGTGCCATTACAAAGTGTGTGTAAAAAAACCCAAATGTTTAAGGAGTGGAAGATGGAGAACAGGACAAGACACTCATACAGCAATTGGAACGGCGCTGTGAAAGAATTACTTGTCTCCCCAGGGAACAGGCCTGAAGCACACAAGCTTTTCTCCTGATGCTAGCCAAGACTGACAGGTTGGTCACCTTTGAATGTGTAGCAGATAGAAAGTAGGCCAATTGGGGATAAGAGAACACCTGGAAGATAGGCCTGGCAATGGAAAAATGGGCCAAATTCCTCAGTGTAAATCTCAAAGAAAAGGTGTAAGACAAGGTCTTTGCTGAGACTCTTCCAAAGTGAGAAAATGCCCTCCTTACCAGCCATGAGCATCTTGCTAACCCACATACTGCCAGGATCTGTGGTATAGCATCAAGATTAACACAGAAGCAATTCTAACAACAATTTCCAAGCTAATTTCTACACTTACAAGCTTATGACCAAGGGCTGAAGTCTGTCTGGACTCCTCACAACTATCTGCACGCGAGATTAACTATACATCACTGCCAGCAATGCAAGCATTCCAACATTCAGAAACTATTACAAGATAAATACTAAACCTGAACATCATAGCAGTAGGAAAAAAAAAAAAAGTAAAAGAATGACATTGTAATAAACATTGTAGCCAAACCCAATGAGGAAGCAAGGTTAGTTTCATGTGGAAAGTTAGGCAAAAAAGATACTATACACTTGGAATTGTCCTTGCTTTGATTGTGGGATCTGGACTTCTGTGCAACGACCTTCACAAGCTTCAGAACATTTCAACTGCAGTTAATCCAGTACCACAAATTGGCTGCTGTAGTGCAGGATGCAACAGAGTTGTCAAGACCCATACCACCCAGTCCCATAAGCACCAGGCTTTGCACATAAACCCTTCATTCAACAAGGGGCACATGTTTTTAAGCAGAGAAAGCAACAGCTGAAGCACCTTGTCTACAGCCTGTAACAGGTCCCTTTTTAGTTCACCACCACCACGCTGCAATCACTGATATTCCTCTGTAAGAAGGGCAGGTAACACTTATTAAACCTTTCATTTGTGCAGCTGCTTGGTGTTCTTTGGAAGAAACTTCACACACAAGAACGTTAATACTATCTTACGGGATCGAATAACTGAAATGGCACAAACGCAGCAATATGTATATTTAAGTACGAATAAAAGTCAACTATTACATAAGCCACCATAAAAACACCACATCTCTCTTCTGGCAAGTGGCAAACCTGCTCTTCCACCAGCCTGCTGCAACTCCAGGGAGCAGGATGGGATCTGGCAGCCACTTCTCAATAGACAGCGGCCATGCACCCAGTTGCCTAAGAGTCACCAACTAAGTGACATTTATTAAGTGGCCCTTGCAAAATAAAAAAGGCTGCTTTCAGCACACAATCACATTCATCAACTGCACAAACCAGCTTTCAGCACAAGGCTCCATTTGGAGTAGCATCAAAGAGAAGAAAGGCAGCAAAAGAAGATTCCCACACACCAGTGCTGCCTCAGGCAATGCTCCACACAGAGCACCAGTCTCAGGATGCAGCCTAACCACTGACTTGGTAACACTGTGCCCGCTTGAGCAAACATGGCAGCAGCAAGGTTGTCAGGACAAGGCTGTATAAGAGTAGGGGAAAAGGTACAAGCTAGCTCAGCAGCCACAAAGGTGATCTGAGACCTCGTGCCAAGACAAAGCTGTCAGAGCCCTTTCATACCTAGTTGCTCCATCCTCTTCTCTGGGCAGGGAGAAGTTGAGGGTATGAGGTTCATCTGTGGAAAGAGCCACTTGTGACAAAAAAGAGCCCCAGTCCCTAGCAGACAGTAGGAGTGAGACTGAGCTGGATGGATTTTTTCTCTAAAGACTCGAACAAAACAAATAAACATAGCGAGGAGCAAGTGACACAGAAGGGCTCAATTTAGCCTTAGAATGATGGGTAAAAAGGTGGTATTGATGTCAGAAAAGCCAACATAGCATTTTTGTTGCTGGGTCAAACAGGCAGGCAGGTGCTAAATGGGGTTATTTAGAAACTGGGACTGAAGCATGAGCAGACAGTAGATGTGTTAGGTGCATTTCTTCTCCATTGTACAGTAAAAAAAAATCATGTCAGAAGCAAACGTAACCATCACTATTTAAAAGTTAAAAGACAAAGGCCTGAAAGTTAGCCCTGGTATAATCCCACTACATCATTACATCAGGGATGAATATGTCCCAGTATGTTGAAAAATTTTCTTGCTGTTTCTCAGCTTTTAAACCTAACACAGCTGTAGCAGAGTGCAGCATGCAAGACTGACAACAGAAAATTCTTCTGCATCATAACAAACCCAACGTCACAAAGAATGGCTCAGTCACTAGCAGTCCCACAGCACGCAGCCAAGGTGGGGCATAAAAGCAGCCCTGCCTGCACACAGAGAGCAGACTTTGAGGCTCATGCCCTTTTGGTTTGTGCTCTTGGAAGTGTCATCATTCTGTGGGAGGTAAAACAATGTCATCAGTTTGGTCACTGATCAACAATTATTAAAAACTCCCAGCAAACAAAACCAGAATAAATAAAAACTATGAGCTGCATGAAAGAGAAAAATATTGATCCCCTCCCGCAATTCATGCAATCTACCCTCCTTCCTTCCCAGAGCACGCAGGGGAGGAACGGAAAGCAGAATGCCCACATGCCTAGCTCACTGTCCTGAAACCCTTTTCAGCTTGCACATCTTGAATAATTAAAGGCTATTTCTTCCACACTTTTTCCCCTGGTGTGTATGACAGACTGCTGCAGAAGGTTTACTTTTACCTGGGCAATTCAGAGGTCCTGGAAGCACGTGGGTCCACACAATACATTTCCACACACACACCCCACCACTGATCCCAAGAATGTGACACTACAGTGAACGCTCAGTAGAGACCTCTAATTTATATGACTACCTCAGATACGAGGAAATGGTACTTTGGCTCCTCCTGGGTCTACTGAGTTTGTTATGAAGCAATAAAAAGACATTCAACCACTCACAGCCCAGAATCTGACTCAATCTTCAACACCTGATAAAGTTGAATATTAGGTGCTTTGCTTGGCTTAAGTCTTGCCTCTATTTTGGTGTCCTTGTTACAGCTGCCAAAAATCTGTCTGTCAAATCCACCATACATTAGAAATGCAAGCAAGGCACTGCACCGATAACCCTCACTGTGTTGTACTGTATAGAAAGTGTTCATTGGCCACAATATAGAGATAGTAATATATGAAATTCAATAGATATGAGAATTCAAATATAAGAATATCTTAAATCAGAGAGAGTTTTAGACATTTTTGAAGTATGAGAGGCTTATACAAGGATGTATCTGAAAAATACTTAAAAATATGCCCCTTGATTTGCTTTCTGCCTTGAAATCTGAATGTGTAGATACAGGATTCTTCTGGACTGAAGAGTATTAAGTGCCCACTGGAGAAGAAACAGAGCCTGACAGCAAACCAGACTGGCAGCTTGCGACAAGAAAAGATCCAGGAGCCAGCTCTGTTATGAGTTGAAAGGCATTAGTATTTATAAGGAAAATCATATCCTCATTTGTCACTTCAATGGAGATGGATACAACACTCTTCCCCGATTCTTTCTACCAATTTAACAGTTTAAGGGGTAACTTTGTTTGTGCTCAGAAAGCCAAGAGGCTTGGAAGCCTGAAAGCGCAAGGAAGGCTCTATTTATCAACACATCAGGTACACAGCGGCAGCTACACTGCGAACCTCTACTGTGCCTGCCGCATCACTGATTTTTACCTCAGAAATGGTGTTCCAGCAGGGACCGAGGCAAGCTGGCACACTGCTGCCAGGACTCCCACTCCTGCTGCCCTTGCTCTCCCTGGTGGATAACACTGACTTAATGCTCCTGGGTGCCACGTATCTTCCAGGTTATCCTGAGCGAATCCCTCTGGTCCACAGCCCCTTGCTCTGCACGCTTGCAAGCCCTCAAGATGCTGAAGGCCACACAGAAAAGTCTGTCCAACTCTGGTTTGACCCTTCACTTAGTGGAACTCAGATAAGAAAACCTCATTGACATGAGTATAGACTTAAAGGAAACTACCCCCACAAAGAACATTCCTACAGATGAGAAGCTGCCAGTTCACCCTTCTCTGTCCTTATGTCTGTACTCCCCACCCTTCCCTGAAGTATAAGTTGCTTTGTAACACTACATAGATTTCTGCGCCAGTACACAGCATGATCTAACTAATTCGCACTTCATTGCTCTGCACACCTCATCATTTGCACATGAAAACAGCAGTCTCTCTATCCTGCCACTCGATGCCTGTTTCTTCCTCCTCCTCCATCACCCACCTCCTGTCCCTTCTCAGCAAAACTCTACTACAGAAGCTGCAGTGAAGAGGCTCACATTACCAGAACTCCATTGCTTTTACAAAATTTACTACCAGGCTGTGAAGCCTCATAAATAATTCAAGATATACAACCTTTGTCAGGTAAATGAACGTGCCTGTTGTAATCCGTCACTCCCTGTTTTCTATCACAGTGATACACATACTCACTGTAAGCACAACCCATATTGATTCATGAATTCCCCAACTGTCAGTGCAGGATCAGGTAGCAGAAGAGTTTTGGCACCAGCAGAAACTAAGGAAATCCAAAGTTCAGTGGATTCATTACAGACACTAGTGCAAAAGTAGCTCCAGCCTAGTCCATGGAAAGTGCATCTCCATTCCCACCCTTCTTGGACAACAAAAGAAGGATCATGGCTGGGGGACAGGATGGGAAGCTCATTCTTAAAGACCTCCTTTTCATTGAAAGAACTTCAGGGATTTTTAACATAAATTAGAACTAAAAATCATGTCGCATCCTGTACTTCTTGGTTTTAACTCTACGCACTTCAGTGGTGTTACTGCAAAGGTACTTGGCTCATTAGAGGTATGCAAACAACTTCTGTTTTGGAAACTGCACCCAAGGCTTTATCATCATCAGAGCTATTGCACTAAACGGTTTATAGCCTTATTTAGCGCCCATCTGATTGCTATCAGCAATTACCTCCTCTGGAATTCTCCAGGAGGGAGGTTTGATCCTGGTTCTCCTGCGAGGCAATCTCACGTGGTCCTGGAAGATGATGTGCTGTGCAACAGCTCCTGCACTGTCCCTACCCAGACTGAGAAGCAGCTTCCAAAGAGGCAGCATGGTAGCCTAACTACAGGCAAGAATAACAACCTTGTGCAGAGTTAATGAATAGATACAGAAACCACAGAGCATGCAACCTTTGTCTGGCCTGACTGCTATTCAGATCCTTGTGTCACCTGCCCCAAAGGCCTTTCACCTGTCACAAGTTGATCTGGCTAAATATCCTGATCACTCACACATCAGTCAATGTGAGAAATACTTTGCTTTACAGCAGAAGAATTAATCTTTTGGTCTGGGTAAATACCTTTTATTTCTTACGATATTTATGACCAAAAGATATTGGCTGAGTTAGGACTGGAAGGGTCATTGGACAATTGTCAAAATTATGAAGAAAATCCACATGCATCCTCTGAAAGATCAAATGATTCAGCCTAAAGAAAACCATGCCAATAGCTTCTTGATACAAACCAACTCTCCAGTAACAACAATTTGTACAACTCCATTCCCCATGCAACCCAGCAATAATAAACTTAAGGATGAAGGCTAGATTACAGAACAGCTCTAAAACAACAAAGTACTACCAACACCCCAGAGAGGAACCAATAGTTTTGCTAACAAACCACATTTTGCTTTCAGGAGGCTCCCGGAAAAGTAAACATCAAACCATTCAGATACTGTTCTTTCTTGATGAATATTTCACTCCAGTATTTTGCTTGGTAATGACTTTTATTTCAGCTCACTTGATTATTTCATTGGCCGAAAAAAAGTCTAAATAGTATGGGTTTGTGCACATGTACGATGTTACAGTGTGCAGATGCCCTAGCACTTAAGCCCTCAAAAGCCTTTCTGATGGCTTTTTGAAGCCAAACACCAGGAAGCTCATTCAAGGATATATTTTCAGGTTTCCACTTAGACCCCATGTAAACATCTTCTGATTTTGAGGGACTGCTGTACACATACATACAACACACACAAAGCTTCTTTACAATGAAGCTTCTGAACTGCCTGTCAAACACCAAGCACGAGTCCATTTCTACCCTCAGGTCTACGTGCAGAAGCCTCACTGATTTCAAAGGGAAGACACACACTCTTCCAAGAGAATTTAAATTAACAATTTTTCAATTTATACAGTTGAAAAACTCAAGCGCCTAAAACAACAGTCTTGAAGGGAATTGTTGGAGGCAGGGTATGATGTTGAGATGTCACGAGGACGGGCAAAAAAGCACTAATGACCTGCTCTATAACGCCTGCCCTTTGCCCACTTGAGAAGTGAGCAGGAAGCATTCAGGAACAGCGATAGGAATGGAGAAAAAAAATTAAATGCCAAATAAATATTGCAAATAGCTTATAAAAAAACATTTGGTCCTCTCCCTGGGGCTGTTCTTTTTCCTCTGGGCCATTCAGGGTGCCTCCGCACACACCAAAGCAGATTCTGCCACTGATGCAAAGCCTACATGGGGCTCTTGCAGGGACACTGGGTGTTTGTGCTTCCACTGGGTACAAGTTCTCACAGAGGCTGCTCAATCCCTCGCAGGGATGGAGTGACGTTAGCTGTCAGTCACTCACCAGGCTAGATTGCCCTCCCAGGGAGCTGTCTCTCTGCTCAGCCAAGTGTAGCAGAAGACAAGCAGGGCCATCTCCCCACTTCTTTGCTCCTTTCCAGACTAGTTCCCTTCCCAAGCATCAAAACCTTAATTGAAAGATATTTTCTGACTGCTTAGCAGCTGAGCAGTAGAATAAGAGAAGGAGCTTCCTCTACATGGCATCCTGCAAACCCTAAAACATCCAGTCCTAATAGAGTTATTTATTTCAAGCCGTGCTAATCCAGATGTGCTATCACTACCAGCATCATTAACCTCATTTGGGGTGAAATGACAGAAGTACTAATCAAAACCTGCTAAAAGGAAGCAATTAATTTGGTAGAGGCAGCCTCATGCTCACCTTCCTGTGGTGGTGGGCACCTATTAGGCCTTATTGCTCTCAGCAGGAGCCTTCACTCCCCACTATCCAACAGGAACACTGGTAACAACACCTCCAGCTTGCTGCCCAAAACTGCTGTCTGCATCTTACAAAAGCGAAATCTCATGCTGGGAGGGGCAGGACGAAACCCCAGTCCCCAGGCTGGCACTTTCCCCTGCAGACACCCTTTCTCCTCTGCCTGGCTGGTCCTAGATGCCCTGCAGAGCAGCAAGGAAGCTGAGCCTCACCATCAGCCACACAACAATTCTGTGCACACCTGCTTCCTCACAAGAAGCAAATGGCTCACCACCCTCTAGCAGATGGCGATTTTCTTTCATGTCCAAGTGCCAAAAAGCCCTTCTTCCAAAGTGAGGAGGGGGTTTGTTCTGCTCCCAGGCAGTGGCACAAGCAGACACATTTCCAACACTCAACATGCACAAAAACCCCACTAACTGGAGGCGATAGCAATACAGTTGCAGGACTCCCCTGATTGACCAGGTTTTCAATCATCTAACACTGTATGCCTCAGAAATTCAAGGAGAGGTTGTTTTACTGTGCTACCACAGGAATCTGTCTGCATATTATTTAAAAGAAAAATTAACTGCAACCAACAGCCTTTCCTTCCACGGCCATTAATCCTGTTGACCACACAGATACACACTCTTGTACGTGACCTTGCCTAAAAGGAGCCTTGTCAGTCAGTGGACATCACCTAATGTGCCCGCCCCAATGGGTTTGTTCCAATCTAGGATTTTGCTTTTTAAATCTCAGTGAGAAATTCTCCTTTTGGACAACTGGCTGAGCCGAGCCTTCCCTAGCTCAGCATAAGATGATTAAAACCATACTACTCGGGAGGAGAGAGATAATGTGGAACAGCAGTGATTTATCAGGGACAGAACCAAGAATCAACACACAGAACCACTGATGATAATTAGTACAATTGTAACAAAACAAAACAAAACGTGCTTTATTTTCTTCTTTCCCCCCTTAGGCAAAATATCCTAATAATTCAGTCTGCTGCCTGTCAGAATGAAACAGTCTGGGGCTGTTTAAAAAAGCAGCCTCATTTTTGAGAGTCCTGTCATGAAAGATGACTTTAGTGATTTACAGAGAAAACCTCCAAAGACACACAAGGTTTCTAATCAATGCTCTGAATCATTCACCAGTGTTTATTGTCCAAAGTAGGAGAAAATTGGCTCGCAGCAGGAAGAATTTAGCAGCCCATCTCATAAGCTCAACTCAGCTTCTGACCAGCAAACCTTCCAAAAAGGATTTAAGTTATACCTAGTCTCTTTGAAAGCAAGAAGGTTGCAAACAGGTAGCCACTAAGGGGGAGAACATTCAACCAAGGAGCGTTGTTCAAGCCTTGGTGCAAGCTACCACTGCACTCTTTACTCCCATTAAATATTTCCTTCCCAACAAAACACTCAGGCAGCCCTAGGGCAGAGCTCACAAGGCATTTCAGCCCACGTTATAGTATTAACCTACAGTTGTGCATCATCATCAAATATCCATTCGTGACTCTTTCTCTGGGTTCACAAAACAGGTCACAAGAGGAATAAAACAAGCAAGAAGATACTAGGTCAGGATGAGGTCTTACATCCCTTCTGTGTCTCTTCTCCGGATGCAGCTAGACAGCATTGCTTCCCACCAGAGACACATAAGAAATTAGTGGCCTTTTCAAGACCATTCCTTCATTTTTGCAAGAAATTAAGAATCTTTTCCAGTGGGTTCAGTTTTTACTCATCTTGCCTCTCTCAATCCAGGATCAGGCCCACTCTGATCAGATCACTGGTAAGAGAGCACACTGCTAACAAAACTTGTCCTACTAAAGCCCACCAAATTATCTAGAATAAAACCTCTTTGGCTAAGAAGTTGTCACAGTTTATTAGAACAATACAGATAATAATCAGACTGGGTGAGGGAAGGCCAATGCATTATTTACAAATCACACGCCTCTCTTGCTGTAAGAGCCATCTTACAAAACTTTCTGCAATTAAAAAGAAAACGTAGCTCTCACTGGTCAACTGGTACCCTGAAGAGATTTACTCTATAATATGATACTGCATGTAAGAGAAAGCAACAACTTACGACCCCTAGAAAAGCTGCTGAAATATCAAAAACATCCCACAAACTTTATCTGTGCTTTGCCCCATACGTACTCCCCTTTGCTTCTATAGGGATCTCATGGAAGTAAAGATTATTCATGCAAGAGCAACACTGGATGAGGCCATAAGGCTGTGGTATTTGGATGAGAACCAGCACATTCCCTTTCTTCTCCTCCCCCTGTAGGTAGACATTTCTTAGGGTCTTATCCTGAATAATTTCTCTATTTTCATGGCAGCAAGAAAGGGGAACCCATCAGCTCCCAAAGGTCAAAGTTATTCAGAAATATGGATACACAACCCAAAATAATCCAGAAAAAAATATCTGTCTGAATGGGAGGTATTTCTGAATAAACATGGAGTGCAAACAACCGTGCCTTTGGTGAAGCCAGATATTAACCCAGTAAGCTACAGCTCTCCCAAATAAATAACACTGTTCCTTGTGCCGATAAGCCTTCTTTTCAGAAGGCCTGACTACATGCCTGTAAAAATGTACTTTAAGATCAAAGACATTAATCTAAAAGGCTCACTATGACATATATATATAATGTATTTCTGTTCTTAAACAAATCAAAAATGACAAGAAAATTGTGACATAAAGTAGTGCACGTTCACTGGGGCAGCACAAAGTTAAGGGCAGCACTGCTGTTATTACTCTATGTCATTGAAATCTTTCCCCCACCTTCAGAAATGCAGCCTATAAGGATACAGTGTCAGCCTTTACTCTGAATCATGTCGAATTATTTTTATTTTTTTTCTCAGTTTTGTGTCAACAAACCTCAGCATTTCATAACTGACATGACAGCATCTTAAAATACATCTCGGCAAGATTTCGCATGGCTGTGTGGCAGGGGACAGGGCTTCTTCACGTTATGATGGCAAGAGTGTCAAAGATGCTAGCAAATATTCCCAAACATTAACTGCCAAAATGCTCGCTTTCTTCCAAAAAAAACCAAGCAAAACAAAACAAAACAAAACCAAAAAAACCAAACACCTATTTATATCTGTCCTGCAGCGACTGTCCAGTCCCCCACCCCCTCACCCAAATGAGCTGCTTTCCGACTTTCAGTAGATCGCAGCCAATTTCCGTCGGTCCGGAGGGAGGGAAAAGGACCGCCAGCTCGGACAGCCTGTGGAACTATCATCAGTTTATGCTCAAACTCCAGGGGGTACGGCCAGTTTGTGGGTACCAAAGTGTGTGCTTGAAACGGAGACGGGGGGGGGAAGGGAGGAAGGAAAAA